>JAUYWG010000019.1:964172-983439 GCA_034779775.1 Enteromius afrohamiltoni | reverse complement strand
CATCAACACATATATTATGTAAAGAAAAACTTTCATTTTGGATGCGATTAATCGCGATTAATCATTTGACAGCACTAATATATACTTATATGTATATAAAAAGTGAGTAAAAAAGTTTTTATTCATTTTACAGGTAAACATACATATATATATATATATATCTTAGAGGTCTGGATCCCGCTGTTGTAAGTAAGAAGAAATTAATGTGAGATACTGACAAAGAAAAATCACAAGGCCGTAATGTAACAGTGTGATCTTGACACAATAGCCAAGGCCTCACTCAGGTCCCTCTGCAATGCATCGTGGGCCGCATCCCCACGTCCCCCTCCCGGCTTGCTTTAGCCGAGCTCTGAAATATCATATCAAATCAATGCGGACAGAGGCAGTGAGGCGCCAGCCCTGCGACCGCTGCGAGGTCAGCATGGCCAAAAACAGACATAACAAATGCAAATGCTAAACAGGGCTAAAGGTGAAGAATCGGCGTGTCTCCCGAGTCCTGATGGAGTGACGCGAAACGGAGCTGTTCTGAGAAACGAGTGCAGGATGAATGTGCTATCGGCCGTGCTAATGGTGCTCGGGACGCAGATATCCGAGACCGGCACCCAACTTTGGGCCTCTCAGAGACTGACCGATCAATCCATCCAGCATGTCAAACTGAGAGCAGTGACCAGTATCGTGCATCATGTTGTGATGGTTTCATCTATAAATACAAGGTGAACTTTTAAGATTCAGAACAATGGTTCCGGTCAGCGTTAGCACAAAAACATTCTGTTTTGAGGGAATAAGAGGCAGGTATTTGTGCTGAAACACAGCAGTTGTTTCGTTAATTTGCCTCTTGGTTACATAATCAGGATCTGGTCTGCATTCATAAAGACATACAGCTCAGTCAAAGAAAATCTAGTTATATAGCCATTTTACTAGTTAAAATTACCTCAACATCAGTCACAGACCTCAGTCATCAGAGCACACTGTTTTGATGAATAAAGTTACAACGTCTGAAAAGGAAAGATGATTGGCCTTCAAACAAATTGATTTAATGACAGAAGAAAAGGAGTGCGTGCACTGACCTGTGTGACCTCTGTTAGAACAGCTAGTGCAGTACAAAGACAAGCACAAGCAGACGTCTCCGAGTGCCTCGCTGCATTTAAATACCACACTAATGAGGCTAAAAAGCTACGTTGATTGGTGGCCGCAGAAAGAGAAGGTGAAATTAACCTGTATAGCTATGGGGAGGTACTTAAGAACTATGAAAGAGTATTTTTTTTTTATATATAATTAGAATTTTAATACATGTCTATATGTATGTGAGTTTGTATATTCTCAAACAAACCAAAGAAAATATGAATAAATTACTTGTAATTATTTATTTATTTGTTTTTTCCCCTGAACACTGGTGTTTTCTGCTATTACTCAAAAACAAAGCTCATAAAAACGTCAACATAAAATGTATATTTTCAAAAAGTTAATGTAATATATATATATATATATATTTACAAGTAATAATTTCAACAGACTCAAGGTCAAATTCTAAAAAAAGTTTTAAAAAAAATTCTGAAAAATAAAAAAAAATAAATAAAATTATACACTATGAAAGTACTTGATTTTTATTTAAATCAAATTATAATAATGGTGAATGAATGTGAATAAATTGTATTTTATTATAAATATCATAATACAAGAACATCATTATCATTACATGATAATCTCGTAAATGTATATATACAATAATTTATACACCATATTATATCTTTAAACTCTGAAATAAAAAAAGCATTGTAATATAGCATATTGTATAAAAAGATTAAGCTAAATTTCCAATAAGGAAAGTAAAAAGAGAAATTTAAATAACAATTTTCGGAACTTAATTGATAAATTAATTAATAACTTAATGTATCAACCTAACCAGTATTAATTAATAACTTAATTAATAAACTTAATCTATTATTAAATTTGCGAAACTGAATGATCGATAACAAAATATTTCACACTATTTTTTGCCTGGCATTTAAAAAAGTCAATCAATCAATAAATTCCTAGTTTTTTTTATAAAGTAGTTTTTTGTGCAAATGTATTTTAAACGTTACACTAGTGTACAAACTGAAACTTCCCCACCATCGCTCTTATTTCACACCACCCTCTCTCAGCAGAACGGAGGGAAGAGAGAGAGATAAACAGAAGGAGAGAGGCAGAGAGAGTATCAGGTGTGAGCTCCTGCTCGGCTGGCCCCAGGTACTGTTCTCTCGCCGCGGGGCCAGCTATTATTATTAACATCATTTGTCTGTATCATTCGCCCGGCACCTTTGCTTTCAGCCGGCGCTATGAAGACGACATGTTAATAAACGAGTACAGCCGCCACTCTGCCATCCGACCTGCTCCTCATCCGCCGTCCCCAGCCTCCTCTCCACGCATCCCTCACCCTCCCTCCCCTTCCCCACATCCCCAAAAGGGACGGGATGCCGATTTGTTTTCCAGCAGGCTCCCCCACTCCATTGTTGTTTGCACTAAAGGGGACAAATTCAATTCATTCTTATGACAAGGATGCACTGATACAGGAAGAAAGAGGGTGAGGAGGGGTGGATGAAGAAAGAGACTGCCCAGGAGGGAACAAACAGCGAACACAAAAAAAGATAAAAACGAGAAGGGAAAAAAAGTTGCTGAATTCGAGGTATCACATAAAGAAGACAGGGAAAGAAAGGTGGAGAGTCTAGGGGGGGTTGGAAGAAGATGGATAAACCGGTTGTGTTTCGTAGATGCGGATTGATGTGGTGGGCCGATAACATGGTCTCGGCAGACATGGTCATCTGGAGCTAGAGAGGAAAAAGCTGTCATCCTCGGAGGGAGGAGATCTTTAGCCCCAAAAACAAATAAGACATCAATATTTCTTCAGGTAAAAACTATGAATAAATACAAAGAAAAAATGGAATAGTAAATGGCTCTAAGTAGACAAGTTGTAATTGAATGAGACCCTCTGTCTCATCCACAGCTGGTGTGGTCTGTCCGCACTGACCTCCGCAAGCTCTCTCGATCTGTCCAGGTCCTCCGCGTTTCTGCCTTTGACCCACAGCCAGGTTCTGTCCAACGCAGCACGGCCCGACACGTCCATTAAGATACTACAGATCTGAGTCTGCTACATCCTGCTATAAGTTCACAGACAGAATTGCTTCTGCATTGCTTCAGGTTTTGTTATTTCATTTAAATCTTCTAATGAACAAAACAAAACAAGCAGCCAATCTATTTCACTTTTAATTGGATTAAATACATGAGTCGCTTACAGTCGTTATACTGTACCAGCTTTTATGGTAAGTCTGCAAATAACAAACACATTTCTTAGTATGAAATGTATGCTACAGTAAAATGTACAAAAATGTACACTATTGTATTTTTTTTCATATGAATTAAACTGATCCTATCAAATGACAGGAAAGACATTTAGAATAGTGGTCGACCGGCATGGGTTTTTTGAAGTCCCATATCTTTATCGCCCATATTGATATCTTGGAAAGCAGGGTAGCCGATAACCGATACAACTATACTTATTTTAATTAATATTTAAGTATTAATATCATTACTATTTAACTTGAAATAATTTGAAAATTGATTAAAATATAAATGTGTAAAATAAGCATACTTATAAACAAAGTATTTTTCACAAATAAATAAACATTTAATACACATTAAATACAATTATAATCAAAAAGGAAGTAAAAACTGTAACCAACAGGGCATTCTGGGTAGTTTGTGTGCTTTGAGAATGATATTTTTCAAATAAAGCCAAAGTAACACAGTTACAATAACATGAATATTCAACTAAGTCTGCACATTTTGTGGATTTAAATGTTAATTAGTCATTCAAAGATTTGTTTAAATGATATACATGTGTATCTGCTGAATGCTGACAGCAAACAATTTTTAATTTTAATTTAACAATTGTTATTGTTGTTAATTTAATGTAAAAGTATTATAATGTTCGCTTTTCTATTACTAATAATATTAAAGCATATATCGGCCGATATATCGGTTTTGGCGATATAATTTATAATGTTACAAATAATTATAGACAAAATTCTAAATAAATTATTTTCTTCTGAATGTTCTATACACTGAAGAATCATAGAGACAAAAAACTATAACCAGCACAACCGTTTCCAACACGCCAAAATCATTTTTAAGCAGCAAATCAGCATTTTACAATGATTTCTGAAGGATCAAACAAAATTGTGACGAGGCATCGGTCAAAAACATATAAAAATTATACCAACCCCAAACTTTCCAGTGGTAGTGTATGACTTTGTATATAGGTTTTTTATCCTAGAGATTCAGACGTCGAGGTCTTTGGGTTTGGGTATTTTAACATTTTTGTACAGTACAACCCAACTCAGCTACAGTTTTGTATCCATTATTATGAATTGGGTGGTATAGCTGTCTTTGAATGCAAAATAGTTCTTTTTTTTCATCAATCGCACCAAATGAACACGGTAAGAAGCCCTAATCCAAAGGATGAAACTTCAACATTCTAAACCACATAGCTAACTAATAGCACTGCACTCTTATTGATACCGCATTGATATTGGCACTTCCCTGCATTCTACTTAATTGCTTCTGTTATGCATTTTCTTGTACAGTAAGCCACTTTGGTAAGAAAGCACATGCCAAGAAAATAAATGGAAATTTATGTATTAGGCTGTACCTATCGGGTCATTGATTGTAAGTGTATACGCTCTTGTCAAAGTAGAACTAAACTAGTTATTGCTTTTGCTCCCACTTTGCCAGATATAGACACATTTCTGAATCAGTTAAACATACGAAATGAGAAAGTAAACTGCATTATCTTGTTCATTCTGAGTGAAAAAGAGCAAAAACAGTAATGGGAAAGAATCAGTGTTACCACACAGATAACATCAGTTATTTTTCCGTCGCTGTACAAATGAATCTGCATCCAACCGGAAATGTGCCACAAGAGTATTGAGTTATAAAAATACTGTACATTACAAAATGGTAAACAATAAACGAATGCGAACCGAACGTGCCTTTTCTAGCATAGCCAGCCGGGCAAGGTAATATCAGCAACAGAAATTAATATTCTTGCTCTGTGCTTGCTGGAAATGACAAAAGAATTAGGGGTTAATTGAAATGTATGTCTTAAGCTCAGTTGAGCTTGCAAATGTCTGTGGTTTTACATTCCCAACGTGTCACTTTCTTATGTTTTAAAACTTTTCATTCTTTCACAAGAAGCGAGCGAGAGTCTGAGAGAGACAAAGATGGAGAGAGAGAGGGAAATAATAAAAAGCTGGTGAATCCCCATGAAGCTCTCTATGTGAACTGTCACATTAATAACCCTATGCTGGTATTCAAATTTTCTGTCGAAAGCTAAAGAAAGATTGAGTGCCCTGCTGTTGCGCAGCCAAGATTGAAGACATGTCTCATTGACATTGTTAAAAGTTTATGAAAATATATGAATCCTCAAATGCCATTGGCTCCACCGCTCCCAACTCTGCCCACTTCTATAAGAAATCGGTCTTTTAATCAAAATGATTGAATACCGCAAGGTTGAACTCAGGAATATGAATAAAAGTGGATATGCAGGAGGTGGAGGGAGAGAGATTGATACAATGGTGCACTCGCATGCAAAGGCGAGTGTCCGATGTCTTATTGTGGGGTACAGCAGGGCTCGGTGTTTAGCCCCTCTTTATTTCAATCTAATTGTCTTGCGTATCAAACCACTCACTGCGTTGTAACAGTGAAATACTGAAGAGACCGCAGCTGCAGTCTGTGCCCTATTTTCAGCCCCAAGAGTGACAAAAGAAATGTTCTGTGTTGGCATTTCTCAAAGAAGCAGTTCTGATCAGTGGATACCCAGTTGATCCGCTATTTTCCTGATTCCAAGCGAAACCGCCAAGGCCTGTGTGTACATTTAGCCTAAACTGGCATATGGCATATTGATGAGGGTTCAGATGTACCCGGGTGCTACTTTTCCCTTCAACGTCATCTCAGGGAGGTGAACAGGCAGAAAGGCCTCACACGCCAGCGCCGTGGCTCAACGCCTGTCAGCCACAGCCAGATAACCAGCCGTGAAACACGGGGACAGAACAGGCTAATGGAAACTCTTTGATTCCCACTGGAGCATCGGATCAAAACACAGCTTCGAAATCTTTCCCGGGAATCATTGTCGTCAAGTGTTCGGATTGCAGCAGCAGCCTCTTATTTGTTTGTCAAACGCAGAACAGCAGCTGCCGAGGAATCTGAAAGGATGAAACTGGGGAAAAAAATGCTTCAGATACATACAAATATCACAAAAAAGTCATTGATACTACAAACCATTACACCAAACACTATGTAAAAGGGATAGTGCACTAAAAATTTCATTTACTCTTTCTCAAATCATACCAAAAAATTAAATAAATTAAATACTGAGAACACTAATATTTTGGCAGTTATACAAATGTTCAAACCTGTCCTCTTGAATTGTGAAATATATATAAAATAAATATGTGAATGTGCCACATTGTGGCATACTTTAAAGAATTCACAATTTGTGCACATTCAGATACTGTACACACGTAGCAGGCCCTGGAACCTGAATGCTATTACCCTTCTCAGGTGCACATAATAATGACCAGGGGCAAGGGGAAAGGGGGAATATGGTCTTGTGGAGGTATATAAATGAAAGGAGGGAAGGGAGAAAGAGTGATTGAGCACCTTGGGTTTGAGCAAGCTGTCCCGTCTGTTCAGCACTACCTCTCCACTCCATCACTGGCATGGCCAGATCCCGACCACAAGAGAGAAAAGAGGGAGAGAGAAAGACACACAAGACTAAAGTATAAAGGATTTGTACAGGATAGTCCAGTGGGCAGGGTACAGGATCCTAAATCACTCGTCAAGAACAGGCAAAAAACTTTATAAAGAACTGAAGAATAGGTGATGCCAGATGTCACATTTTCAGGGCAGGATTCTTTTCTATTATTTTTAGCTATTGCATATTTTCAGCATAGAAGTTACAGTAGATGAAACACAGATTGTTAAGGTTTTTTTTTTTTTTTTTTTTAGCTACATTTAAAAGTAAACCATTTATAAACCACAAAACGATTCATAATAACACTGCTGTCAGGGTGAGTAATGATGACAATTTCTTGGTGAACTATCCCTTTAAGCCAAATTGTATGTGCAATTAAAAATATTTATAAAAATAAAAATTCGCTACCACGCATCTGTTACATCCTATTTTAAGCATCGCCCATCCCTGAGAGGCACTTCATGTCCTCGGACATTGTTTTGATTGGGAGTAGTCCCTTTTGAAACGTTTCTCTGAATCTTTCAGGGCCGTCAAATTTTAAAACATATCTTCAAAGCTGCAACAGAACCCATCAGTAATTGAGGTGATAAATCTATTTTTTCCTTCATCGCTGCATCTCGCTCCCTGTCTTTTGAGTGTGTCGCTGATGAGTGGTAAATTGGAAATTATTCAGAGAGGTAACAGCACTCTTAGATGCAGTTCCATTATAGTCTGTCAGTCACGGGAGACAGATAAATTACTCACATGTCAATCTACCCATCAAACAGCAGACAGGGGATTGTGGGATTGATCAATAGAGGAGAAAAAAAAAGCCACTGTAATTCCACTCAGTGTGACGGCATGAATAAATCAAAAGTCTTTTATTTTTTTGCCGTGCATTAACTCCTTCCACCTGAAAATAATACTGCTCAAATGCTCAAAGGACAAAGAGTAATTGTGGATCAAACCAGGGTGGGACAAAGCGTCACACGAAATCAGAGAGATCAAAAACACAATTAAAAAGTCCTTTGGTTTGGCCGTTGAGACCTGATGAGGTATTTGCTGTGATGTTGGAGTTATCCGTTGGCTTTTAATGGGAGCAAGGTTGTGTTCGATGCTGTTTAATGGTAGAGGAGAGAGGAAACACCTCTCTTGTTCAATAGCAAATTAATTGCTACGATTAGTCATTGGTAGACTTCTCGAACGCAGTGCTTTGGAGAGCTGGATTCAGCCTCTCAAATCCTCTCATTTGTAATTGGCTGTCTGCTTGAATAATTGATTGGAACAAATGTGAACTGGATGAGAAAGTCTGAGTGTCCTCCATCATACAAACACACACACACACAATTCACTCTTGGTTTAACTATAATGCAAGCTCAAGCATTAATGTTTGAACAAGTTTTGAAGCGTTTTGCTATGCTATGCGACACTATATTAAACCAACATTACAAGAGCTCTGTTTGGTCGCATTTAATTCTAAGAAACAGCACAAACAGAAGCATGATATTGCTTTTATATACAGTATGCAACGTTTGGCCAATCCAAATAAAAGGACCAGAACTAATTGCTAATACTATTACATTTTATTATAAATTTCCATATCTATTATACTCTCAAAAAATGATTCATTGGAAGAACTCCAATTGAATCGAGGGCAGGATTTTCATCCTATAAATATGTGTAGCCCACGTAACTCATAAAAAATAAATATACTCAGTTTGATCAAATATAGTTTTAATTAAATTAATAAATTGTATGCTTGTTGAACTATAAATTGAAAGTTGAAAATAAGTTGAAAACAAATAAATTTTTACACAAAACAAACAAAAGCTATGTTTGATGTATTTAACTTATTATGCATGACATAAAATGGTTTTGATACATCCATGGCATGCCCAAAGAATTTTTATTATTATTAATAAATCAACACTTTACCACAATGGTAACCCCCAAAAACACTAAGATAGCAGAAGGTCTTTTAAATACAAACCACAAAAGAGCGTTAAACATTAACAAGACTCCCAGTTGTATCATGGTAATAAAAATACCTAAAATACCATTTTATTTCAACATTTACTATCTATATCCTGCCCTGTGCAAAGCATGATGGGAAGGGGAAATTCACCCAGTTACACAAGTAAAATCATTTGTGTTCTTTCAAAATGAAAATATTGAACTGAAACAAAACAAACCGTTTCGAGTCAGTTTAACACAATGCAGTTGTTGAAATAGAGAACCAAACGTCATTATGTTTTACGCTAATTTGCGACTGCGTTCTTTAATTTGTGCGTTGTTAGTCAGAAATGTCCACGCCCATCAGCGCTCCCTGGCCATGTGTTTTTTTGCATGTTTGAGAGCCAATATGAAAACACTGTATACTGAACTCACAGCCTATACAATTCAGCTTAAAATAGACAGAAAATGACTACAAAACACATTAGCTATTAATGTCATGTTACAATACGATGTCCTTAAAAAATGTATGCTAGCACCATCAACAGCGTCCCCTTTACATTTTTAATCATCTCAAATGCAATCTAGTTGGGATTATGACTATGTTTCTTAAACAACTGATGTAAAATGTCACAGCCCAGCAGCAAGTGAGCATCCTGGGACCACGTGAAGGTCGTAGCAGGTCACGGTAGAGTCCTACAGTGCTACTTTCTGCAAAGTTTGAAAGAAGCGCAGAGACTTTATTAGCATATTTTTCTTTGTTTAACTCAGGTTTTCTGAAAATGCCCACCTCAGGCAGGTAGCGTCTCTAGAGCCTCAGCGATTTAGAGAAGAAAGATTGAATATCGCGCTGCGTGGAACATAAGCGAGCTCGTATTTCAAATATCATACCATGCTAATACGTAAAGCAATCTTAATGTGATTAACCGACCACCCATCAGCCTTCAGTGGATTCAGTATACAAATACTCAGAAACACACACACGCTGGCCGTGTCCCGCGGTTCTCACGTGAACTTCAACACCACTGTGAGCTGGGGGGAGGATTTAAAATTCATGAGCAGTGATTTTAATGTTTTCTTTGCTACAGGCAAGTAAAAGAAACAATTAGCGTAGCACTGGCGCTAAGGTCCAGCAAAATCAATAGTCCCTGATAGTATTGTAAGCCTATTGACCAAATCCTGCGGTTCACCCCGACCCGGCGCTGCAACAGACACCCTTACAGGGGATTAAGCATTTCTGCCTGTGTGAATGGAGAAGGGGAGCTGTGCATAGTTAAACAGCCTTCAGGAATGATAGCAATCAGAGAGCGGCTAGCTGAGGTAGACTGACACTGAGCATTGACTTGATGTGAGAGCGTTTCAGGAGATGAAGGCCCCTCAAGGGTATACTGGAGTATAATACTGTGCTGAAAAAAACAACAACAGCAAGACAAGATGATTATATAGACTAACTATTTAAAAATAACGCAGACAGAAAACAACGTCTAATCAATGTGCTATTATTTAACTGTTGGAATTAAAAGAAATGAATACTTTTACTTTTTAAATTATGACTTTTATTATAATCATGTGACACTGATGCTAAAAAAATCAGCTTTGCATGAATTAATTTGATTTTAAATGTTCATATTTCACAATATTACTGTATTTTTGATTGGCAAAAAAAGCTTTTTTGTTGGGGCTTTCAAATACAGTTCAAAATCAGTTCATGAGAATGACTTTGAGAAGTAGTGTATAAACAGAAATAAAAATATATATATATTTATAGAATTATCTCATGTAATGAATTGACAACCCAATTAATAATAACTTAAAATTTTAACGTTTTAGCATTGTAAATTAATGTAAATGTATTTTTATAAAGCAAATCAGTAAATTCAAAGCTTCAAAAAACATTTTCTTGCATGTGAAAGGATATACATGTACTCAAATCACTAGGCCTGACAAACAAAACCCTTGTTACTGAAAGTTAACACTCATCCCAGCATAAGTTCAATCACACGCACAAATTCTCGAAACAAGTTGCAAGATGCTGTACTTTCAGACACCTTTGAGACTTATTGATACTTTATAGAGTTCTAGAGGGCGTGCAGAATGCGGCAGATGGACTCATGCCAGAGGATCTGGTTCTGTGGGCGGCAGCATCCAGTCAATGGCTCAGCTTCGGCTTTGAAAAAACCTGGTGTGCTCTCAGAGGTCCTGTAGCCTGGTTCTAAACAGATGTTCTGCAGACAGAACGAGAGAGCAGGCGAACAGGTGTCACACCCACCTGAATGTGTTCAACACACTGACCCTGACGCCCACTGCTGTAAAACACTTTACCCCACCTCACAAAAACACAGGCGCACGCGAGCATCGCTCCAAACTAGCAAACTGCCTCACCACCTTCTGAGACACCTGATTTAGAAGCTCAAAGAGTGTGCTGCGCTGAAACCTGATGCTAGCATGTTGTTAAGCTAACCCAAGACATTCTAAGAAGCATAAAAATTCTAATCGTATTTCAGAGACCTACGCGGAAGAATTGTTGAACAAAGTCATTCGTTTCAGTTTTCTTTGCACACAAAAAGTGTTCTTGTAGCTTATAACGTTACAGTTGAACCGCTGATGTCACATGAACTATTTTAGCCATGTCCTTACTACTTTTCGGGGCCTTGAGCGTGTTAGTTGTGCTGCTGTCTGTGCGGTCAGAAAGCTCTGGAACAACATGACAGCAAGCAACTTCGTTTTTGGGGTTCACTATCCCTTTAATTCTACTGAAACATTTTTAATGACACTCTTTTAATAACAACACTTTTGTGTTTACAGCCTTTTTAAATATATATATATATATATATATATATATATATATATATATATAAATGTATGCAAAGCTGCCTTATAACCCAGCCAAAATAAGGTTAAACCTCCCTGGCAGTCCGTCAGTCTGATGCCTGACAGCTACTCTTAACCAAAAATACCCTTGAAGAATAATGCACAAGATTTTATGATAGATAGATTTGTTTAAGAGCCACCTGAAATAGCCTTTGATCTTTGTTGTTATGCAGGTTATATTATATTATTATATTGTTTCGTCACTGAGGGTCATCTATCTATCTATCTATCTATGTTTATGTGCAAGTCAACCTGATAAAGAACGTATCCTGCACGAAACAAAACCTGGACAGGAGTACGCAAGGACGGATCGGACCAATTAACAAAGCATCTTTTTTTAATTAAAGATGCCGTAATGGCACAAATTAACCCCCACTTACATCCCCCTGTGCTTGTTTGGACTGCGCCGTCTTAGACAGAATTTGACATCAGATGCCATTTTAGCAAAAGCTACACTTACACAAAGCCATCAGACAATATAAATGTATGCAAACTGCCAATTTCGATTTGTCTAGTGCTCTTTTGCTGTGATTTCAGAGAAAAACCCCATGAGGCTTGCGTTTGAGCATCACAAGACTCACTCAGTGCCCTCAACACACCAGGCAGACACACTAGATGCCCGTGAGTGCAATACATTATGAATGCAGCTGCAACGCATCTCAACAAAGACATAATCTATTATGTAAATGGGCATTCTGTATGTCTGAGTTAAGTGGCTGTGAGCGTGACAGTCCTGTCGTGGTAGGCCCATTTTATTGTTTTATTGTTGACTCGTGGCAGTCACATAAACTACCGTCTTATTCAGTATATTACAGTTTCTTCCTGTGTTATTATCAAAGGATTTATTAGATGCATGTTTGCTTTTCGCCTGCATTTATATACAGATATAAGTATAATAAATAAGATTTCGAATGAACTTAGTAGGGAAAATATGATTTTCCCTGCTCATTTGAAAAAAAGCATTCAACATCTATGTACAGTAGATAGACAATATTCGATACAGAATGCATCACGTGAATTGTATGCGTGTGTGTGTGTGCGATTTTACACCGCATTGATTAATAATATAATTCATTTCCATTAGACAATTCAATTCCTATTGTTTCTGGAGTTTAAAAAAAACCCATTCCTAGCATTATAGGTACATTTCTAAGGACACAAGTGTAGAATAAGACCACTTACAGCAAATAAGAATGATTGCTGTGCAGCATTACCAGCAAAGAGTTGAACCACTATGCCTGCTGGGAATTCGAGAGCTTGAAAGTCACCTCAAAAAACAAGATCCTTGTCCTTCCTACATACTGAATTCTCAATATCATCACAGAGCGCCACTTCAGGGGTGATAGATTCTCTGTCTTTCTGTCACTCCGTCTTTTTTCTCTTTTACCGATAATAATCCATAATGCAACCCAGATACAGTACAAGCCTCCTGCATTATTCAGAGAAAGTTTCTCCTTTGATTTATGTTCTCTGTGTCTCTCTCTCCTTGCCTCTCTCTCTTTCTGAATCCCTTCATTCTTTAAGTCCCTCTATGTCGTCATGCAGCAGTTGCAGATAATGCAGTTGTGGAATGAGAAGATGAGAATACAGGTGCAGTGTGTGTGTGTGTGTGTGTGTGATGTCGTCTCATACTGAATAATTATAGCAGCTCGGCCCAGGCAAATCCTCCCCAGAAGGTAGTGCGTCTGCAAGCCTTCCACCTGCCATGCACTAAACGCCGCCCCATCCATCAAACACCCACTTGACAAATACATTCCATAATAGAAGTTTATTTTTATGGGGAGGCCGAATCACAGACCTTCCCATGCATACAAAAACGTGTCAGAATTATTTATGAGAGCTGCTGAGATGCACAATATGTCATATCAAAGTCTGGATTCGCTCCTCCGCCCCACATGCCCCTGTCAATACCCACACAGGCTATCAATAATGTGAAACAGCACAGAGATAAGCCCCCCGAACACAGGGTCACTCCGTAAGGGGAGGACGGCCTCCACGGATGCCACACACACACGCATATGTGGATAAACACACTCAGGCGAAAGCAGAACACACAAACTGCTGCTGATGTTACCCTTTTTTAGGGCTCTCTGAAATACCTTTTTTTTTTTTTTCACGCTTGTATTATATTAACGAAGGTTCCCAAAGAGGAATCAAAAGGTACATGTATGTGCAATGCTTATGAGGATTAAAAAAAACAACTTTAACCACATATTAACATTTAAACAAGAGTAACGCCCTCTGAAACCTGTTTTAGGTTTAACGCAAATGTAGTATAGTTATATATTTCAATTATATTATATTCTACACGATAGTTATATATTTCAGCGAAATGTGTATTATAGTGTGAAGGCCTTTGAGTTTCTGCGTTTATCTGATGATAGTTTTATGGACTCATAAAACCTCATAAGTAGCACAAGTATGTTTGTAGCAATGAGCCTTATGACCGGTTTTCTGGTCCAGGTCTTTTTGTGGCATAACAGTCAGAGACACTAGTCCATAACGTGATTTGATCAAGTGTACAGCCCTATTTAACCTTGCTAAATTCCGTTGACATTGAAGTAAATTCTTATGACCGGATTCTTCAATCCCGTCCGTGTTTCAGGCACCACACAAATCAGGGCCCTACATTTCACAGCTAATACAATGTGTATCACTGCACACAAAGGGCCGATAAATAAGTTAGCAGCGCTGCTTTTTACAAACATTCCAACTAAAAAGGGCCCTAAATAAGCAGCGAGTCCTTGCTCGAAGCATTTACCTTCAAAGATGATCAGTACTTTATAGCGGGACCATATGCATGACAAAATCAATCCCGTCTCTTGTGACGGCCCTGTGACATTGGGCGGCAAAGAACCTTCAGAAAGTCCATTGGAATTCAATATCATTGACAATTGCGTGTTCTTGAAGGTGTCAGAGCCAATACCGCCTCCAAGTCAGAGTCTGAAACGCTTCTCAAGCCCAAGTGTAATCACCTGTTTCATGTGATTTAACTCGTCGCCGCTCGTTTGAACGGCTCCCAATGCGGTACGCAATAGGTACAGGCGCTTTATCAGACGGAGTCACTAAGCAAACCCCCGCCACCTTCTTTTTAAAATCCTCTTTTCTGTTCCTTGATCCATTATCACTCCGTTTCACATTACTTTCTGCCTCTCTCTCCGTTTGTTTCCCTCCCTCCTTTTCCCCGAGCATGCTGGGATCAGTGGGGGGACAGCCGAGTCGTCGGCTTGTTTGCACACTGCTGTGTTGGCATGGTAAACGATAGCTGACTAAACATGCTTGTTAAGCTAGTCGTTGTTGTGTAGGAAATCCCTCTCTCCCCTTAATTACACGACAGAACGCAAATTCATATGTTGTGTTAAAATGTAGCTGTCTGTCGTCCCCTGGTTATCCGTGGCGCTTCTTTCTTTTTCTCCACCACAAAAATGGAGGGGGCAGGGTTTGAAAAAGAGCTTGTGCATGGACCATCTTTCATGAAACAGGCTGATGTATTGTTCTAGAGAGATAGCAGCAAGTATAAATGATTACATGTAGCTGGCCTGGGCTTTGTAATAAAAAGGAGGATTATCAATTCACAGGTTTTTGGGCAGATAGCGTTGCACCAGCTACAACGTGATCGCAATCAGGACTTCGAGACACATCTGTATTCCCCAGCACATCCAGAGCCGGAGGGAGACGAAGAACGGCGGGCAGAAAGAAAGAAAAGAATGAAAAAGAAAGAAAGAATAACAACTACTGTACTACTTCTGTTTTTATTCATTAAATTGCATGATTTATCTACAAAATCGACTTTTCGTTGAGATATAAAATGTAAAAATAGAAAAGTAAAGTAAAAACAACTATTAAATTAAATATATTAATTATTATCCTTTATGTATGTATAATTTCTTTTTTTACTGCAATATTAATGTAAAAAGATTAGACTGTAAAATCATTGCCATTTAGTTCACTCCACACATGGAAAAGTGCTTTTTAACCCGTTTTGTGTTCAGAAACCTGTATGTTTTCCTTGTACAACAAGATAGTAACATCAAACCGACAAGCTAACCGAAGAAACGAGCCCTGTCCTGTCAATATCTTTTTGGTCAGTAAAACACACTTTTGGATCTCCGATAAAACGATGAAAGAAATAAGGACACATATTCCATGACAAAATATCATACTTGTTAAAAAGTGCAATCAAATGATGCCATACCTTCAGTTCTTCAAAAACTTTGTCATTTTTACATTTAATTGACAGCTCTCAAATCAAAGTGTTTACTTACCTGAGTGTCTCCGTTGTCTGAAAAGTGTATTTGTGCTGCCTTTTTTCTTTTCAAATAAACTACTTGATTTGATATTGTGTTAATACAGTGAGATTTGTCTAAATACTTCTTAAGAGCCATTCTACTAACTTAAAGCCTCTCGGGGCCTAAAAACTGCTTTAGGCCCCCCAAAAAATCCCTTCTGTAGGGTTCCCGGCGGAGGCCCTTATTCCATATTCACCTCCACGGTGCCGAATTTAGTGGGACGCCGAGCAGAACAGCACAGCGCCTCCTCCTCATCAGGCCTCTCGGTCTGTGCACCGCGGCAGAACGAATTACGGATAAAGACTGGAAGTGACGCCTGTCTGTGCGTTTGAAATCATACTCCCCTCTCTGACAGGAAGGAACCTTTGGCTTCATTTGTCTGCAGGAAGGGTCGCTATCTGACTTTATTATGCAGTCGCATAGCAGGAAAGCAAAAAGAAGGGATGCGGGGAAGGGAATAGAATAGAGGAAGAGAAGAGTAATGGAGGAATGCTTTAAGGGTGAAGAGAAAGACAGAAATGAAGGAAAGGACTGGGGAGGCCTCACTGACAGGGTCCCAGCAGGACAAGGGGCGGCATGTTAAACTGGGTGATGACTGATGTGATGGCTCATCTATCTTCTTTCAGAGACACTGAACTGTCCGCCCTCGAGCCCACCCTGCAAAGGGGATAAAAAAAAAAAATCCACACCTTTAATATAATTCATACACACACTCTCACACACACACACACACACACAGAGACACTATCCCTATATAAAATGGTGATATGAGCTGTAATCTCTGCCTATCATTTTGTATCATTATTTTTAAAAAAAATTTAAAAAATTATTTATTACCTTACCTATTACCTACATTTATGGTCCAATATTTTATTTAATTAAAAAGTAACACAAAAATGTTCTACAATCAATAGAAGTAGTCAAATAAAACAAATTAATAAATAAAAAATAAAGTTGGCTTCTCTCTATCAATAGAAAGTTGAAAAATATTGTATTTACAATAATAGTAATAAATAAATGAAAGAAAAGAAAAGCAAGTGACATGTGGCCCATACTAGGAATATATGATTATATGTCAATATATGACAAATGATGATTTAAAAAAAAATTAATGATTAAAAATATATTAATATAGGAGAAATAATTTGTGACCCTTTGGGCTGCTTCATTTGATAATGTGATTGTGTATTTAAAAAAAAAAAAATCAAATTATATCAAATAAAATGTTAATCGTTAAATTGTGTGGCAGGGTTGCAATTCTTTATTTACTTAATTTTAATTAAAATGTATGCAAGTGTATTTTTAATTGAAGGAGCCAAAGCCAAAATAAAGAAATAAACAAATAAGTTGTTTTCTCAATTAATAAGGATTTTAAAAAATAATAATAATTAAAATAAAATAAGGATTTTTTGACCTAGAAGACGATACATTATTAGGGAAAGGGGGGTAAAGAGAAGTGTGAGATTAGAACCTCCCCACATGAGCACCCAGACTCAATACGACTGAAGCACATGTGCTAACCGCTGTGTCACAGCTCCGACACCTGGACGCTTTCTTGAGCCTCAGATCTCACAGATAAGGGCGGGAAAGTGTTTAGTCTAAACTGCCAGAATGACGGTTCTGCGCATCATCACCAGAGGTGCGTAGTAACGAGCTACATTTACTTGAGTACAAAAAAACGATACTTTAAAAAACTTTGCTACGGTGGGTAACGTTCCTCTCATTACTTCATCTTAATTCAAGTTAAAAATGCTTCTGTTTATTCCAAACACGCCGTCTACTTTTCTTTAGGCAATGAATGATGCCCATTCGGTCATGAATGATTCACTCTTTTGAGTCAATTTCTGTTTAAAGGCTTGATCAAACCAAACCAGTAAGGACACTATAAGTCCTTACACAATCTGACATGTGTTTAAAATTGAACTGGAGATTAGGTGCTGGGCGTCCGGCCAGAGGAGAACTGGACCCAGCTAAGCCTGGTTCTCCCAAGGTTTTTTCTCCATTCTCTCATGGATGGGGTTTTGGTTCCTTGACGCTGTCTCCTCTGGTTTGCTTAGTTGGGGACACCTGATTTCTAGTGATTATCGTCGTCTTGACTACAGAGACTGTCTCTGCGTTTAATAAATAAAGTTTAATCTGGTCATTATACATTACCATTACTCTGTTGTTCTTTTTGATAATGCTCAGTGCTTTGCTACAATCTGTATTGTTAAAAGCGCTATAGAAATAAAAGTGACTTGACTTGACTTTTCTTCGTGTCAGAGGTTATTAAGGCCTACATATAGCCTATAATATAATATACTTTAAAAACAGTGACACAAATCATTCTAGTGTAATGATTTATTGCAGTGTTGTTATGTAAACAGTTTTGCTGCCTAATATTTTTTGGAACATGTGACATTTTGTTCAGGATTCCTTACGAATAGAAAGCTTAAAAGAACAGCATTGGAAGGATTTCTACATTTTCAAGGGAATGATCAACAATTATGATTTTTAGTGTGTGTGTGTGTGTTTATATATATCAATTTGATCTATATATCTAAATAAAACTAGACTGTAGATATTCAGTACATGATCTAATGTAACTACCTACTTGAGTAGTTTTATAATCTAATGCTTTTTTACTCTTCCTCAAGTAACTATTTAGACTATCACTTTTCCTTTAGGAAATATTTTTTGGGTACTCTACCCACCTCTGATCATCACACACCCTGTAGTTTGGGGTTAACGGCACGGTGAGTGAACGTCTTCAGCAGGGAGGTGGGGGGGGGGATATAATGAAAAGACTAGCAGACACTGCCTTTACTCTTTTTCTTTCTTCTCTTTTTCCTTCTGTCCGTTCCGTCTTTTTATTCTGGTCTGACTCGGTTACAGCAACACCCATTATTACGCAGTGTCTCTGAGCCTCGCGATGAATGAGCTACATTCAAACTCACACATGCGTGAAAAAGGCCCTTTCCACCTTAGTTTCATCTAATGTTGTAATCCACGCACACACACACACATTTCTTACATCCTCACACCATTCTCCTCTTTGATGTAATGTCAGAGAGCTCCTGTGTGTGTTAAAATCATGTGTGAGAGAAACTCTTGCTAGTATCTATTTTTTAAAACCTTTATCTGCAGTACAGTCTCTCTCTGTTATACACACATTTACATAAACCCTCGCTGGGTCACCGTATAATCACGCATAGTTAGGGTGTTTGGGTGTTCCAGACAGACTGACATCTTGAAAGAGTCAAGATGACCCTTTAAAATCTATTAAATCAATTTTAATTAATAAAACATATATATATATATATATATATATATATGCATATGATTTTTTAAAATTATTTTATTGTTTTTAAATTCACTTTAAAATCTATTAAATCAATTTTAATTA
>JAUYWG010000019.1:947371-960947 GCA_034779775.1 Enteromius afrohamiltoni | reverse complement strand
AACGTGTTCCTGGTGTTATAGCCTAATAAATAGCTAATACATTTTAGGAGGTCGTTTTAATCTTTTTAAAAGTTTTTTTTAGCTAGTTTTTCAAATTTCAAAAAAGAGAAAAATCAAAGAGAAAACACATTTAAAAACATAAAAAAACATGAGCATTAAAAACGCATTGAAATGTTTCATTTCTTTACAATAACCATGATTAGGCTAAATTGTACACTTATCTATATTGTCAGAAGGTTTGAGGACAATGACAAGGTAAGTGTTTCTCAAAAACACATGAAAGTTCACAATACAAAGATTACACTTTTAATAATCATCACAGACATTCTCAAACCTGATATATATATATATATATATATATACACATACACGTATAGTGTACCACTTGTTGAAGACAAAACATAAAAAGCAAACAATCGGAGTTAAAAAAGATGATTTTGAAATTGCCTGTTTCAAAACACAAGGGAAAGGGAACGACATAAGACTCCGAGTCCTCCTTCCAGCTCGCGCTCACAGATGCTAATTAAGAATCAGATGAGTCTCGTTACAGAAACGTCACATGTTTGCTGTATTAAATTAGAGCTCGTGCGGGTGACCTGGAGATGGGAGAGAGAGCAGATGAGAGGTGAGGGCTCTGAGATTCAGCAGAGGGGACAAACAAGAAAAAAGCCCTTGGATAGATTATAGGATAGTCACATTCTCATCCAACAAATCTACAAGATGCATCTGGAAATGTTACTTGTGCTGGCCTGGGCATTGTTCATCGTTCCTGTAACTAACAGCAAAAAAAGTAAGTAGTACTAAATGTTTCTAATTAGAACTGCTACATATTTAATCAATCGTTTTAGAAGTTTTTATATCAAGGTAATATTTTTTTTTATTAAAGCCACTTATAAACTATTGTTTAAAGTAAGTTCAGCTATAAATTTCACATTCGTACAAAAAAGTCCACATTGACGAGATATAGTAGGCTAATAAAACAAATATACATAACACAAGTTGAAATGTTTTTACATTATGTGGGATTGAAGCTGTTTTCTTCCGCGCGCTGCAGTCTCATGAAACTAATTATCCAATCCGGGTTACTTGAGACCGGCCAAGAAAATACTTTCGTTCATCAGCAGACTGTAAGAATATGTTACATTCTACAATTTTAGATTCTTTTCCATCGTAGCTCGGGGGACAGAAGTTTATATAATGCTAAATAAACTAAAACAGTTAAGCAGTTCACGCATAGTTCTTGGGAACACACTGGGGCTAGTTGTCACAATTTTCGCTCCTTAAGTGATTTTTTTGTTTGCTTGTTTTTTGAAGGTTTATGTAGGTTTCATATATTTCCCAGCAAGCCCAACTTTAGCCTACCTAATTATATTTTGCGAAGTTGAAATGTGCATTCAGTCCATCTATCAGTTTCAGCCAGCTTTCACGATGTTTTTGCTTCCTGTTATAATTCATCCAGCTTATGCTGACATATTCCCTCACAAACACAAACTCCCCATTCCATTCCCAATCCCTGGATGGGACCCGGACACGAACCCTTGGGATGAATCTCTGTACCCTCCCCTCAAACAGCAGCTCAATCGCAGACATGGTAAGAGTTTCGAAGATATTCCTGCTATGCAGTGATGTTTTATTGAACATACCTTGCACACAATTACAAAATGATGAATAGGAAATTAGTTTTATAAAAGTGCAAACCATGCCTCTCAAAAGGTTAATGCAATTTATCTAAATGTATTATTTACACAACAGATAAGTTCGATAGTTTTGTCAAACATAACGGGATGTTTCAGAGCAACTCAAATTAGTAGCACACAATGATTGCAAATACTTGGGCTTGTCCTAAACCTACACTTGCGATCTTGCACTTATTTATTTATTTAGTATTTTTATTTTTTGTTGCACAGCAAAAAGAAAACGACACGAAACAGCGCGTTTACATACAATACACAAAACAAAGACAATCATTCAGTAAGAAAAATATTGTCATAAGCCTCAATACATTTATTATTCTTATTTTTATCATCAGATATTTGGCAATAAGCAAAATCTCTGCAAGAAAGACATCAAATCTAGGTAAAGTACTGAGAAATTTGAATAAAAAAAATTACAACGAGATCAATAGCAATACCGAAAAATACAAAAAATATATCTTTCACTGAAAATTTTGTCACATTTTAGAAAAGTAAATAAATAACAATTAATTTCTCCCAAAGCGATTTGACCTGACTGCAATGATAGAATAAATTACGTGCAGTTTCTTCCTCAACTTTGCAGAATACTCATTAAAAAAAAGAAGCAATTTGGGAGATTGTTGGATAAACATTATGCAAAATCCTAAAATGTACCTCTTTGATTTTATTAGAGATGCAGAATCTTTCAGGAAGTGAATGCTCTCTCTCAATGAATGCTGTCAAAAAAATTGGTCCAGAAAAATGTACATTTATCTTTATATATCTACTGTTACATTTAAAAAAACAAAAGTTTGTGCATAACAATTTTTTTGTTTATTAAAGCATCGGTATGTTTTAAATTAATGCCCAAAACGTGGAGACAGACTGTTGATGACAGAACTGATAGATCTAGCTGGCAGAGTGTAAATCTTTATACTTCAGTATAGTACAATCCTCTTTAAATAAATCCATTACGCTCTTTGCCCTTGACTACATGCACCTACTCAAGTGATGTATTTCCTGTATTTGAGACCACAACTGCATATAGAACTTGCATCATTCCCCGATGGGACACACACAGTGTTGTAAAAATGCACAACAGAATTGTACAACGGAAACATACTCATCTTTGAATCAGTACAATGTGCACTGTCAGAAACAAAGGTGCAGAAGCTGTCACTGGGGTAGGTACATGTTTGTACCTAAAGGGTCCATTCTGGTACCTTACTAGAAGTGTACATAACAGACGAGTGTACAGTTCAGCCTCAAAAGGGCTTGACTCTCACAGTTTTGAAAATCAGCTTCTGCTTAAAATGAATTAGAGGTTTTCCAATTTTGAGTATATGTAGCATATTGGCATTAGGCCTTGTAGTTTAATAATTAAATATCTAAACCTTGCAGATATTAAAAGCTTAAACAAGAATCTCTAGTTTTCATTCTTGCTGTTACTTTTACTTTTTTTAATACTCAAGCACAATTTTACTTGTGCTACTTCTTTACTTTCACTCAAGTACGATTCTGGCCAGATACTTACAAATTTCACTCAGTACTTGTACTGTAACTCTTTTTGAGTTCTTTTTACACCTATTTGGACAAGCCCTTAGTTATTTATGCTTTTGTTTTTCCACCAAAGTTATGTCACCTCCAATGACATCGTTGGTTTAAGTGACATTACAAAAATTTGACAAGAAAAGAAACGGTATTTCAAAGTTTGAAACATTTCGATTTGAGGAATTATGGGGAGAAAGGCTTGAATATGATCTAAAATCATGTAAGCCCTCTTTTTGAGTTTGCAAATATTTCAGAGCTTCAAATATATAGACTTGGGTAGGGTAGGTGGAATGTTGACATACTTGTAAAGTATTCTATATAATAATCAAAAAGAAAAAAAAAATAGTATTTGTATTGTTATTATTATTATTACTTAAAAATAGTAGTTGTCAGATTCAAGTAAAGTAACATCAGTAAAATGTAACTTCAGTGGATGAATCATGTTCATTGTGTGTTATATAGGTAAATATTATAACACATTAAAACTATTCTAATGAATATCCATGAGATTATATAATGATTTAAAATGAATTATACCCTTGTAGTGTATTATAAATACAGGCTTCATAGAATGAGTTTCTGCATTATATTAACACTAATTATGTGATGCTCTGTCTTGAACATCACAGTTAAACCACCAAAGGTGCGCCTCACCAGCGACAGCCCAGCTATCAACGGCTCGCGCATCTCGTTCACTGCAGCTCTGGAGTTCCCACCGTGTCAGAAGGAGGACAGCAACGGCAACCTGGTGTACGACGAGCACTGTGACGACGGTATGATGGAGGCCTCAGGTGCTTCATACTCCTGGAATCTCTCAACAGTCAACAAATGCAAAGAATAAAAAGCACCTGTGTTTGAAAAAGTTGCACTGATGTTCCCAAATAATGCATTTTTCTAATACCTCCACTTGTTTTTCAGCCAACGGACAGGTGCGTTCAGGATACGTGTTTAACTGGACGTCCTGGTTGGATGACTATGGCTTCGGAAAGTGTACAGATCTGAAGAGGTGCAATGTTTTCCCCGATGGAAAGCCTTTTCCTCAGAGCAATGACTGGAGGCGCCGAGGTTATGTGTATGTGTGGCACACCATGGGTGAGTGTGGGTCATATCAGCGCTTTAATAATTCACTCTAATTCCCACTAATCATCCTGTGGTTTCCCTCACAGGCCAGTATTTTGAGACATGTGATGGCTCCTCCTCCCATCTGACCCTGAACACCACTAACATGACGTTCGGAGCTGGTGTGATGGAGGTGATGGTGTACCGTAAACGTGAGCGCAGGAAGTACAGCCCGCTCTCTGTGGACAGTACCGTATTCTTCGTAACAGGTCTGCTAGTTACTTTTGTCTTGTTTTAATCACATTTATAAAAAAATCATTTTTATAAGAAAATTATTATATAACGAATCTGTAATTTATGTATGTATTTCATATATGTAATATTATTGAATCAATATATTTTATTATCCAGTTCAATTTTCGAGTTCAAGTTTAAAAAAAACAAAGAAATTAATACTTTTATTCAGGAAGGATGCATTAAATTGATTAAAAGTGACAGTTGAGACATTTATAATACTACAAATAAATTATATTTTAAATAAATGATGTCAGTTGAACTTTCTATTCATCAATTCATCTTGAAAAGAAAGTATCAGTATCCACAAAGAATATAAAGCAGCAAATCTGAGTGAGAACAAATGTCAAGGTTTTTTGCATGACGCAAATATTCCATTAGTAAATATATTCCAGTAGAGCGTTTACAGTCATTACTGTCATTTTAATTAAAATAAATTGGTGGGCATTTAGAGATGTATAAATAATGTAAAAAAAAAAAACTTTTAATAAACCTTTGACTCATGATAGTGAGTGGGTCTGTGCCTACATATACTTTTATTTTTAAATGTTTTTTTTCCCCCTTCATCCAGATAAGATTCCACTCTCCGTGAACATTTCCCAGAAGCATCCAACCAGCGTACCCGACAAAAACATCTTTGTCCGAGGGTCAGATGTGATTTTCAACGTTCAGATCCACGACCCAAGCAACTATCTGAAGACAGCTGATGCGGTGGACTTCATCTGGGACTTCCGGGATGGCAACCAGTTGGTGACCCACAGCAATGTGGCAACCCATGCCTACAGCATTCTTGGAAACGTGACGGTCAAGCTCCTCGTGGAGGCATCGTTCCGCGTGCCCTGCCCGCCACCGACTCCAACACCAATGCACTTTACACAAGCCCATACCACGGGTAATCTCATAAACACAGGCACTTCACTCTCCCAGACAACAGATATCCTATTATCCAAGCCAGACGTATCATATTCATTATTATCCATCAGGACACAATGTGTCCATTTATCTTGTGAAGGAAAGCAAACTCATGCTTAAAAACTGCTGTCATGTTAACAGTCTTTCTTATAAAATAATTCAATCACTTTGATGTATTGCAGCGATGCCTACGCTACCGCCTGGCACTCACACATTCACTAGCAAAATGGAGACCACCAAGGGTGAGACGAGATGTGTTTACAGCATCGCACAGAACACTTAAAGTACATTTCTACAATGCATTTTGCATTTACAACACTACTCACTACTAATCCCTACTCCAGCTCCCATCATCACCAGTCCTGCACCCGCTACCACTCCTCGGGTCCCAACAACCGAACCTTTCCAAACCGATTCAGAGGTGACGTCTATTACAGCAACCGCTGTGCCCGAGACCACTTCCAGCTATAAGCAGCCCACCTCACCCCCGACGATCAAACACACACGCTTCAAGGACTCTGACTGCTTCCGTCATGTGTATGGCTCCTTTGAAAGCAAGATCATCATAATTGGTAAGATTGCTGAACCACTTATTTCCAAAATGCAAGAATTTGAGAATTTTCACAACTTGAATATTTAATAACATCACTTTGTAGTATATATTAGGGTTATGGAAGCCTTCGTTTTGGGTGAGAAAATTTTTTTAAATTGTGAGATACAAAATATCAAAAGACCATGATTTTGAGACAAAATAACACTTTTAGGAAAGAAAAATAATAATAAATTAAATAAAAAATAAAATAATAAAAATAAAATAAAATAAAAAAAGAATAATAAAAGAATAATGGGACGTAAACCATAAATTGCAAGAAAAACAGCCAGAATTATGCATTTAAAAAAATTATTATTCCATATAAACTCAAATTAAAACCTTAAATTAATACCGAAAATTAACTTTAAAGAAACAAAATATAAGTACTCAAATAAATAAAACTAATAGAACTAATAGAAACATTTTCTAAAATACAAAGAACAAATAAAATGCTAATAAAACAATCAAATAAAAACATAAATTAAAATAGAAATATGAAATAATTTTAAAAAAATAAACAAAAACTTTAATAGTTGATTATTACTAAAATGATACTTTGTACTTTGTACTACATTTCTTAAAAGGTTATATAAATGATAAAATCTTATTTTAATATCTATTTTATGTCTCTTTCTACAGAACCCCCTCTAGCGCTGCAGAACCTGCCTGCCAACCAGATTTTAAAGGTTTCTGCCGACAAAGTGACCAACACATCTGTAAACTTCATGGTGACTTGCTCGGGAAGGTAGGATTCAAATACGTGCAGTACAAAGACAGGAGATCACCTGCTTCACGTCACAATCCAGAAAGAGCATTTATAAGATGTAGATGATTCTGACGTGCAGTGAGACACTTCACAGCACGTCACCGTCACACACGTCAAAAACATTCTGTCACATTTACAACAGATGGCCGCTGGATCACACACATACGTTAAATTTAACTGAGCATCATCTCTCTTTTTCTCAGTGTTCCCTCAGTGGCCTGCACCATAGTGGCCAACTCTGCCTGTCGGGAGGTCAAGAATATTGTGTGTGAGGACGTGGCCCCTTACAGCGAAGGATGCAAGATCAGCTTGACACGCATTTTCCAAACGCCGGGCAATTACTGTGTTAACATCACATTGGGTCTGCCTGGAGGCTTGGCTCTTGCCACCACCACTTCAGTTACAATTGGCAACAGCCCAAACATGAGTCAGTTTTGAGAATAATTATTTTCCATTTAACCGTTTTAATATAGATTTTTCTGAAATACTATTCAGTATTTATTTACATAGTATTTATTCTTGTTTTAAATTTAATTTTTTAAGTTTTTAGTCATTTTGTGCCTTTTGTAATTTTTTTTTTACGTTATTAGTTTTAGTATTTTTAATACGTTTTGAACTGTTTTATGTGTGTTTTTCAGCTGTTATTTTATTTTAGCTTTAAATTTTTTTATATGCTATTATAGTCTATTTTTTAAATTATTTTTATTATTAATTTTCTTTTTTTGTGATTGTCATTTTTTTTTTTTTTTTAAACACTTCAGTTTGTAATTTATTTTAAATGTTTTGAATTTTTTTTTTTTTCATCTAATTATTATTTAAGCTTTTTTCCAGTATTTTTTTATTGCAGTTGGTTTGCATTTTTATAATTTGCTTTAATTTTAACTTGTAATTTATTATAAGTTTTATGTTCTTAAGTCATTTTATTAGTTTTTTTCTATTTTATTTAGTCTTGTTTTTATTTCAGTTTTGGTCATTTTAGTATTTTAAATGTTTCAGTTGGTTGAAATGGTCATGCAATATTTTATTTCAAGACATAAAATGGACAATATTAGTCAATACCAACACTACATAAAGAATAATGCCTAATTTTTGATCCCCAAATATATTGCAAAGATTTATGAATTACATTTAATATTCACATAATAACTGGCTGATAATCATTTACATTTGTTTATTTCTTATCCTTAGGCTCTCCTAAATCATCCCATGTAGCAGAGGTGGTTCTATCTTCCAGCGCTGTGCTTATTTCCATCTTTGCATTCATTGCCGTCATGGTTTACAAGTGAGTACCACCAACATAGTTTGAAAACATTGCAGTATGCATCCTAATTCTTTTTATTATTTCTCTTAGGCGATATAAGGTGTACCGTCCCGTGAGGCGCTCTATGTTGGATGATGCTGAGAGAAATGCTGGGAGCTGGAGCTTAAGCAAACTAAGAGCATCTCTGTTCTCTGCTGATGAGGAGAGAAGCCGTTTATTGACAGAGAAGCCACTATAGACTGATCGGAGTTGCTGCAGCAAAGTTGCTATTTATTTGATACACGAGTTTGGTTGGTCATGTAAGAACAAAAGATCTCGTAGGTGCTGCTATCAGCAAGATTAGATAACACTGGCATCGGTTTGACTAGTATAAATAACCATAGCATTTCAGTTATATCCCATGCAAGCTTTTTAATGAAGGTTTTGAAATGAATGAGATCAGATATGCCAGATCAAAAGGGGTATCCACCATCTAATATGACTAAAAGTACTACTAACAAACCAATCAAAATCCAGTGCATGAGAAGTCCAACCACGCATCCCAATGTGCCCTAAATGGTATTGAAAATTACTAATAGAACAAACAAATTAGCATATATACTCATTGGGACGCAGCATTAGTTTGGCTTTCGGACACCAAAAATCACTTTTGATTTAAATTTAAACAAATGCAAAAATAACTGCTTTTGCCCATATTTCAAGTGACTCAAGTCTCAATTTGCAGAAAGAATGAGAAAGTTGACAGAAGTTGGATATTTAATGTTTTGAGAAGGTAAACTTCATTTTGATCCTAGTTAAGAGATCAGGATATCTGGGGACTGAAACTGATGAGCTTTTTTTTGTTTGGAGTTAATTAAGCTTATAGCTTTATAAAATCGCTTAACTAACCATTTCTTTTTTTTTTTTAAAAGCATGAATTAAACAACATGGGAAATTCGCGTTACCGATCACATATATATGCAGGTATTCTTATTTAAAACAAAAAAACATTTGATAGCACTTTTGGAAATTATCCGATTTGAAACTTCTGTAAGTGCTTTATACACAAATAATCTAATAAAATCTTTAATACACAGTTTTAGAAAATGCCATTTCTTAATACTCACACACTCAAAAAAAAAAAAAAAAAAAATTAAATAAAGTTTTTTTTTTTGGCAATGCTTTTTCCACTAAACAAATATAGGACAACGAAAACTTCAGTGTATGTGAAGGATAATTCAAACTATAGATGGCAGTAATGATGCATTATTTTTAAGAGTGTAGCTTGTATTGAACTGATTTGACAGTAATATTTGGGAATGGGAAAAATCTATTTTCCTAAATAAATGAACAATAATAATTGTAAAAACATCCAACGAGCATGGACAAAAGAGCCAAGGAATCACAAACAATGGTTGCTAGGAGCCAACTTGACTTTTAATTATTTTCTTTGTATCAGAGGCATTTGACAAGTGGAGGTGTGTGAGGGCACACAAGCACGGTCGGAGGGGATTTTGCTTATGCTGAAATCGGACCACTTTTTCCCCCTGGAACTATTCCAGCTCCCGGATTTCCACATCACATTCCCACTGAAACATGACTCACCACACAACACAGCCATGAAATGAAATTGGATCAGATCCCAGTCAAAAAAAAAAAAATCCGAGAGAGAGAGAGAAAGAGAGGGAGAGAGAGACGAAAAAAAAAAAAAAAAAAAAAAAAAAAAAAAAAAACTGTAGCATCCATACGACATGAAGTAAAAAATAAAGACGTCATTGTTCATATTTCATAAGCAAGAAATGAAGCAGGCCCTTGAAAACAAACTTTTCTATAGCCATCATTAATCAGATCCCAAATAAACACTTTTGACTTTTAATACAATACTTATGCAAGAAATAAAGCCCAATACAAGAAAGCCACACCACCAAACCAAGAAGCAGAAGAAAAAAGCAATAAGGTGAGGTTTCAAATCAGTTAGCAGAGAATAAATTGCAGGCAAAAACAAAATCATTTTCTCACTCATCTTTAAAGTCTAGCCATACATGATTTTTTTTTTTTTTACATTTTTTATTAAATGATTTTTTTTTCTGTGAGGAAAGGGGCAAATGGAACATGACCCTATAGATTCTAACACATAGCAATATGCCTCTAATTTAAATACTTTTCTAATAAGAGGTAGATCAAAAACGGTGTAAGAGAAGGGTGGAAAGAAAAACAAAACGATCACTTTGTGCCCCTCTGGTCAGCGCTCGGCGCCACGCGCGTACCCAGTGCGGAAGTGTTCGCGAGGGACTTGAGGTATCGCTGCGCGCGCTGGAGGTCTCAGGTGAGACGGAGCCCACCCTTTCCTCAGCTGAGGTAGACAATGGCCTTACTAGTGTGGAAGCATGGATGCACTCTTTTACCACAATCAAATCATATTTACATTCTGCATGAAAACAAAAGGAATATTGGTTTCTCAGTTTCTTTACTAAACATTTTTTTCCTTTGCTAAAGTTCATTTTATATATATATATATATTTTTTTTTGCTTTTTTCCACTTTGAATGATAAACGAAAGATAGAAATGAAACCGTTCGCGGGTCCATCTCTACGTTACTGCTCGTTAGCCTAGAGACTCGCCCTTGGCTATGGTAACCTATAGCTATCAACGCAAAAGCATCAGAACAGTGTAACTCCCCGAACCCCTTGACATGCATTGACTGACGTTAAACACTGAAAATCTTCGGCATGTAAAGCCCAGTTTGATGCGACAAAAAAAAAAAAAAAAAAAGCCCGTCCCAAGACCAAACGGAGCGCATTATTAGGATAGGGAGGAGGGAAAAAAAAGCGATGAGCACGGGGAAAAGAAAAAACAACCTCAATCGGGCTGGTCGTTATTTTAATTTGATAGACAACTAGTAGCGCCGAGGATGAGGGGGTGTCAAAGAGGTTACAGCAGGACTTTGCTAATCCCTGACCTCTATTGCTTGCATCCAACCCTAACTGAAGTGTAATGAAGTGCGGGTGAAACGTCTGCTACCGCCGAGACAGTTATTAGCATATTAGCACGGCATTGCTGCGGTATGTACGGGTGGCGTTATTTCTCATTACTTTGACGGTTTTCAGAGGGTGGTGGCTCCTCAGCGACACTGAGGCGCTTTTCTTTTCTTTCTCCTATCTGTAGCTAACAGAGAAGCCCGAACACCGCGCGCCAACGTGCATTTACGCAGTTATTCATCGCACGCGCGGCAAAAGGAGCAAGGCGGGATTCGAGCGTCGTCCGTTAACCACAGAATAAATTTTAAATTTTCTTAAAAAAATAAAAATGTTCAAGAACTATTAGCTTTATAAAGTATACAAAATACCACAAAGCAAAATAAAAAAAGAAAAGAAAGAAAAACAAAAAAAACAAAAACAATTTTTTTCATATATCATTTTCTTTTTTTTTTTTTTTCTGAGGTACTCTAGCCTGAGGTAGATCAGTAAAATGCATATTAACTTGGTTTCCTGGCCAACACCAATCAACACTTCCCTCAGTTATAAGTGGCAGTGCTGCTCCACCTTCTTTCATAGTTTTATATATGTATATATATCCATTCATCTATAAAATGCATCAGAATTTATAAAATGCCACTATGGATCCCAGGACAGCGTACTTCGGTCAATAATCCTCTTTCCATCTCAAGCCAAAGACCTTAAACCCCACCCTGTGTCACCCATTCCTCACCCCAAACACAGGCTTAAAAAAAAAACCTTTTACAATCACATGCTGCATTCCCCAATAAACTCAAAAACAAAGTTTAACGTCTGTCAACTAAGGTCTGTGCAGTTACTGTATTAAGGCAAGGACTGGGTGGCGGACTCAATTACGATTTGTTGGAAAGGGGGGAGGGGTTTGTGGTGCGGGGAAGTGCAGGTGTACACAATCTCACTGAATCTTCAGGAGGAATGGGTGTAAAAGCGGGCGGGGTTGTAAGGACATTCCCTGACCCCTGAGATGGACGCGTCCTGTGTCCTTTCAGTCTCCGTGAAGACTCAGTGGCTCTATTTCCTCCGGGCGACTGGTGGACCTGTGGCCGAGGCCTTGGGCTGCTGCTGCCGCCTCACCTGAGAGATAATCTCCTGGATCTTCCTCTGGGCCAGCTGACACACAAAAGAAAGCAAAGAATTTAAAAAATAAATAAATAAATAATACACATTTTAACGACAAAATAAAACCATCCAGATACTTAAATGGTTAGTTCACTCCACCTGTAAACCTTTGTTCATCTTCAGAATGCAAATTAAGATATTTTTGATATGAGCGCGCTATCTGACCCTCCATAGACAGCAACACAACTCAAATGATCCCAGAAACATAGTAAAAACATCAGTATCTATGGCTCAACTTCAGTTTTGCGATGCTACAAGAATACTTCTTTGGCACGCCTAAAAAAGCTAGAATAATTTACTCAACCATTCTTCTCTTATGTTTTGCATTTTTAGAGAGCATGTATACGCTTTCCTCTAGATGTTGACACAGATTACATCAAACACATTGAAGCGTACGCATGCATTGTGAAGCTCTCTAAAATAGAGGAAGACGTAAGTCACAGGAGAAGAATGATTGAGTAAATGTTATTTTTGGTTTCTTTGCGCAAATAGTAGTACTCCCCTAGCATCACAAAACTGAAGTTGAGCCCCTGATGTCACATGGACTGTTTTACCATGGTTTTACTAAGTTTCTGGATCTATGTTGCTGTCTATGGAGGGTCAGATAGCTCTCCGATTTCATCACCAGTATATTAGTTTGTGTTCCGAAGATGAACGTAGGTCTTGAGGGTGAGCAATAACAGAATTTTCATTTTTGGGTGAACTAACCCTTTAAGCAGTAAACAGAAACAATGTTAAAATGACTACACTGCACAAAGCTAAATGCCGCCGTTTCCATGCGGATGCTAGAGGATGCCAAACACCCTCAAGTGAAGATCTGGCAAACTGCTCCATGGGTGTGTGTCTCTGCATTCTACAAGATTTTATTAGCAACATGTTTTTTCAGTGTTGGACAATGTAGCCAATCACAGACTATTTGATTTTTTTGGAACACGATGGCCAATTAGAAACATGAATTTTAAAATTGGGACAAAATTTCACCATTAATTAGTTGCTTATAAGCATGCATATTAACATATTGGCTGTTCATTAGTGCTTCTAAAAGCACAATCAGCACAACATATGCCTAATTTGCTTTAAGTTTCGGCATTGGATAGAATTAGGCGATTTGAATAAGTCAAAACTAATGGTTTAATGCCAAGAATGACCATATTCCAAAAATACTTTTAATTTATCATTATTAAAATGCATAAAAAGTTGGTTTCATTTTGAACTTCCCATCATAGGTTTATTACTTTGTTGTTTTTGCCACCAAGCTGGGATCAGAGAAACTTCGACGTCACAAATATATCCCTTTTCTGCAGCTCTAACGCGTCTAGTAACTCAATCACCTGGCTTGCATAGAAGTGGCCTGTG
>JAUYWG010000019.1:865895-879947 GCA_034779775.1 Enteromius afrohamiltoni | reverse complement strand
ACTGAGGGATTGCTTCATATATAATATGTTTGATAATAATGTGTTGTTTGCTGTCTGTTCTGAGTATTTTCTGGATTGCTGCCCACAGCTCTGGGTGCAAGCATACCATCCCAGGGACAGCTTTTCTAGCTTTATTTCTGAGAGTGTTTTATGATAAAAAGAATTAAAAAAGAAAAGAAGATACTCTATATAATTCTCATTACTTATATGTTATTGTTTCAGGCGCTCACAAGTATTTGACTATAATTTGATTATGTTTATTAATCTATTAAATGTTAAATGACTATTAAGTGATTTTATTTTATGTGTTTGAATACTTGCTTAGAGTTTGTTTTATTACTTCTAACTAAACGTAGTACAGTATGCTGTGACCTTTTCATCCAGGACAGGAATTGTGTCGCATGCAATGTTCTTCTCTTTCTTTCCGTCATTTCCTCTGTTTGCTGCTGAATTAGTGTTTCTAATTGGATTGAACTCTCTCCCCGTCTGTTTTTCTCTCCACAGACGTAAATCTATGATCCTCGTGAATGTCTTGGCTCTGATCGGCGGGGGTCTGATGGGACTGTGCACTCTCTGCTCCTCCTTTGAGATGATCATAGCCGGGCGGCTGGTCATCGGGCTGTTCTGTGGCCTCTTCACCGGTCTCACTCCCATGTATGTTGGGGAAGTGTCTCCCACTCCTCTCCGCGGGGCGTTCGGGACCCTGCACCAGCTCGGTGTGGTGGTGGGCATCTTAATCGCTCAGGTACAGCAGTGCCGTTTGTTTCCTGTACAGTGGTTTTTAAAAAATGTGTGAATCATTTCAAGAGCCCCGTGTCCTCATTATGTGTTTGTGCCACAACAAAGCCTTGGGGAAATATCCCCTCTAATGAGTTTTGATGTTACCTGAAGCTTCTAATTGAATCTTCTAACCTAATTGATGCCATTATAATGTAATCAGTTTTAATTTGATACCTGTAAATGTTCAACGTGTGTCTTTGTTCGTCTAGATTTTTGGTCTGGAGTATCTGCTGGGCTCAGATAAGCTCTGGCCTGTGCTTCTGGCTTTAACTGTGTTACCTGCCGTCCTGCAGTGTATACTGCTCCCGTTCTGTCCAGAGAGCCCTCGATACCTGCTCATTAACCTCAACGAGGAAGAACAGGCACGCAAAGGTAAAAATGACCATGATTTTAACTGTAAAAAAAATGTGAAAAGGTTACGGTAAAAACCTACGGTTAAATGGTTAATCGTGAATTTACAATAAAAAAAAACATAAAACATGCTGCTTTCTCATCATCACTGCATTTGGTGTTTATCAGTGTGTTCCAAAGATACTAAACAGATTTCACTACTTTAATATATTGATATTATATCAGTGAATGAAATGACGGTATTTAACTGTAAATCTAACCTCAAACTGTAACAGCTAAATGTTGTTACTGTAGAAGCCAAATGTAACTTTAACCACTAGATGGCGGTGTGGAATGGGAGGAGCTGGTTTGGTCATATGACATTTCGACCCTGAAGAAACAAGGTGAATAGGTGGCGGGAACACATGGTTCTTACCGTATAGTAAGATTCATTGAGCCACGAATCCATGTGTCTCTTATTGTAAATCACATTTCATTCATTAAAGAACAAAGCAAGAGATGGATCCAGAGTGGACAAAGTTTCCAACGTACGAGTAAAGAACATCTGAATCACCTGTTCATAAGTGGATAGGACGCTGCTACAGTTACCGTATTTTTTATGGTTGAATTCTGGCAGCTGCCGCTTTTTACCGTAAAGGTATGTGTTCTAACTACATGCAACGTGATGCCGTGACACACTTTTCCATGTTCATCAGCGTTTTTTGTGATGTGAAACAACAGCATACAAACTATATGACAGCAGATAATCTCAACAGTGTGAGGTTAAATGTCATGTTACGTGACCTTATAGCCGTACTGAAGCAACAACACAGTTAACCTCAGATCTTGAAAATGAACAAAAGCAAAGATTAAAGCCATGTCGCTCAGAATGTAGATTTAATAATCTTAAAATGGTATCTGTTTCATTTCGAGAGCAGTGCGCTTCCAGAGAGAGCCCGCCCACGCACGCTTCTGATTGGCTGAGATATTTGATTGATTCTGTCGCGTCTAGTGTGGGACACCCAAATGACTTTTCGCTGGAATCTTGTGGTGTCGTGGAAGAGTGTTCATACTGCTGAAAGCAAACTATATGTCTTTTGCGTTGACTTTTGCTTAAAGAGCAAATGAAATAATCCGTGATGGCTTTACAAAAGAAGAAGAAAATATCAAGATAGACTGCATTAGTCAGAAACACATCGGCGCTGCTGTTTTTTATGTGTGTGAAGGAAGTTGTGCCAAATGCTCTTAACCTTATGTTTCCACTTAACATTAATTTATCCTGTGAGAGCGCTGATGACACAATGAGCTAAAACATCTGCTTTAACAGGAGCCCTTTATTAAATAACATACAGCTTATCATTTACTGGAGCGGCATGATTCATTTTACACCCGATTATCACACATAAATGTGTAAGAGACGCCAGCTACATTTTGCTCTGACCAACCCGACACAGCAAACCGAGCTTTGAGCAGGACTCTCTGTTTGGACTGGATGAAGTTTATAAATCATTATAAGCTACATGCATAATACTGTAAACATCATAACCTCAGTCTGTGTACCAGTAAGCTATTAGAGCGTAACCTATTCCACTGATTCTCATTCTTTTCAGAAACCTATAATCATGAAGTCATTGTTGTCCTCTCAGAACATGAGCCTGGTCACCGGTGTTTCTGAAGCTCTTTTCCTTATTTGTCTTTAAGAGTCCCTGAACCTGACAAAAGACCAGCAGCAGGTTTTGGCATCTTCTGTGATGCTGATGAAGCGGATGCATCTAAAGATACACATACAATTAAGTTCAAATCATCAATACATTACAAAACAGAAAGACATTCATGTTATTAGAGTTAATGACAATAATAAAAAAATGGATATTAATATGTATAAAACATATAATATTTGTATTTCAAATAGGTGCCGGTTTTCATCAAAGAATCCTGAAAAAGTGCATCCTGGTTTTCCTAGAAATACTAAGCAGAATAACTCTGTTCATAATCAGCCCCAGATCAGTTCATTAGAGGGGTTATCTGACACTGAAGACTAGGAACGACCGGTTCTGCTGCTAAATTAAATCTGTTTATACAGCAAAGGACTTTTAAATGAAGTGTTTGGGATTTTTTAATTCGTATGCTCATCAAGGCTGTATCGAAAATACTGAAATATATATTTAAACACTGTTCTTTTAAAACTTTAAGTTATCAAAGAGTCATGAGAAATGACAGGTCCCCAAAATATTAAGCATTTCAATACATTCCTTCCTACATTGATTATAAATCGTATTAGAATAAAGGATCATGTGACTCTGAAAACTGGAGCAATGAAGTATTAACATACCAACACTTGTATATTAACAAAAACAATAATATTTCACGGAAAAAAACATCTGTATTATATATATATATATATATATATATAATATTTTATGAAGGGCATAAGAAAATCCTACTGATCCCAAACGCTGGACAGCTGTGTTTTCCCCATGCTAAAACATACTAGATCTGCAGGAGTAAAACTCCATTGTTCTGTCCCTCAGCGCTGGTGCGTCTCCGTGGTTACGAGGATGTGGGGAAGGACATGCAGGAGATGAAGGAGGAGAGTCTGAAGATGGCGATGGAGAAGAAGGTGACCATCCCAGAGCTCTTCCGCACCGCTGCTTACCGCCAGCCCCTGCTGATCGCCATCATGCTGCAGCTGTCCCAGCAGCTGTCCGGCATCAACGCCGTGAGTCACAGACATTACCCATCATGCACTCCGCTCCTTACGCCATACTACTGTTCTCAAACTCAAGTATTATATTAGGGATGAATAACCATAAATACAGAATAAATGATGGCGGACAAAGACGTGATGTGATTAAATATAGCAAACAAAGTTCAAATCTGTGCTGAAACATTGTTACATTTACATGCATTTTTTTAAATAAAATAATATAATAATAGTAATAGTAACACTTTACAATCAGAAGTCATTTGTTCACGCATTCATGGACAAACCATTAACATTGGGTTTATCCCACTATTGACTTTTTTTAGTTTATAAAAGTGCCGTTGTTTAAACTAACGTTAACAAACACAACTTTTAATAATGCTTCTAATAGTGATTTTAATAGTACCTTCAGTAAGATTAATACAAGCTGTAGAAGCTCTACTGATACGTGTATTATCACACTCTCTTCTGCTCCGCTAGGCTTGATTTAGTTTGTCACTTATTTTCTTCTTTGAAAAAACGGTTAAAACAATAAAAAGCACATTTTGGATGTTTCATTCATTCAGAGGGATGCGGAAAGCTGTGAAAACGTTTCATTTCCATGCCCCCCCGATTGGTTCTAATGCTTCTAATACCTTGTAATGCAACCAAATCCAAACTTTCATCATGTTCTAAAGTGCAATATCCTAATTCTTACATGTTCTTACATTGTGAACGTGAAAATGATTTCTGAAATCAGCCGTGATGTTTAAGTGTTTAATGTACACCAGTGTTCTTGTTTAATCTCACTTGTCTTCTCTTTGTGTTTCTCAAAGGTTTTTTATTACTCCACTGGTATTTTTGAGTCCGCTGGAGTGGATCAGCCCATTTATGCCACGATAGGAGCTGGGGCCGTCAACACCGTGTTCACTGTGGTCTCTGTGAGTATCCTATCTCTGAACCTCATTACAGATCCCGGACGGGTTTGAGATAACACTTTAATATGACCCTGTTCTCCAAGCTTTTCTTGGTGGAGAGGGCGGGACGGAGAACTTTGCACCTCATTGGTTTGGGTGGAATGGCTGTCAGCGCCTTGGTCATGACCATCGCTCTCTTATTGGTGGGTCCTGCTGTCTGTTATTATTCTGCTGCTGATTCGAACACAGTCTGACCGCTGTGTGGTTTCTCACCCTTGACCCTGAGCAGAAGGACATCGAGGCTCTCCGCTACCTCAGCATCGCTGCAGTCTTTGCCTTCGTGGCCATGTTTGAGATGGGCCCCGGACCCATCCCCTGGTTTATAGTGGCTGAACTGTTCTCTCAGGGGCCGCGTCCTGCCGCTATGGCCGTTGCTGGATGCTCCAACTGGACAGCTAACTTCCTTGTAGGAATCAGCTTCCCTAAACTGGAGGTACGAGCTTGACTTTAAACAACCACTGCCATTACTTGAACTACAGTCAAACAATGTAAGCAGGCTCAGTGCCGGCACCATACCAATCTGTTTTCTTCTCGTTTGTGAATTACAGGAGCTGTGTGGGCCGTATGTCTTCATTATATTTATGATCTTCCTCATCATCTTCTTCATCTTCACCTACTTCAAAGTCCCGGAGACCAAGGGCCGAACGTTCGATGACATCGCCCGTGGTTTTAGCGGGGCTCCGCCTCCGACTGCCACCTCCGTGGAGGAGCCCGGCAGAGTCGCACTTCCTGCCTCTCCGGTCAAAGAGAAGGTCCCGTTGGTGGAAGCGTCCAAATCCTCCTCAGAGCAGGGAGCGGGCTCATCTGAGAAAGCTGTGGCAGATGCCAAAAAGGTGGAGGAGAAAGCGAGCTCAGTGACCCAGCCACTGGTGGATGCTAGTAAAGAGGAGAAGGCTAATTCCAGCATCTGAGGAACTAAAGCCATGACATGTACCACTGAAGATAGAAATACTAGAGGTTTATTTACTGGAAAGAGATTATTTAGCGTAAACAGATTATGAGTCGCAGATCTAGACGTATTTTGAACGGAAACGAGAGCTCATAGTACATGAGTTTATTTTATTGTGTCGTGTGGAAACTGACGGATTGGTGCAATATTGATTTTATCGCTCTTTAGTGCAGTTTTAATGTGAAGCGTTTCTTTTATCGACGCAAACAGGGAAATTAAAAAAAGGGAATTTTAAGTAGTGCTCACCATTCAGACCTCATTTATCTTTTTGCTTATCGAAAAACCAAAGTGTTTTTCATCTGAAAGAGCTTCTTAATCTCTAGGTTTTGCACTGACGATGTTTATTTTGTATAATACATAGTGTATATAGGAATATATATATACATTTTCATGACATCAGATCACTACCACCATCAGAAACACGTATAGTTAATCAGAAGATTCATTCAAAATATCTATATTTATAAGAAGTGCTTAGCTAGTAAAGCTCATGCCAAGAATAAAATTGCTAGTTTACTGCCAAAAATAATACATTTAAAGATGAAATAAGTCACTCACTGATCTAGAATCACAGTGAAGGCACTGTAGAGGACGCGGATGGATCCAGCAGTGTTTAGTGTTCAGTCTCGATAAGATCATGGAGGAGACTTGATTATTAATGCCACTGGTATTTCAGCGTCACACATGTGCTGCATCCAAGTCTCGCTTGAGTTGAATAAAAGTGTTTGCACTTTCTGACATTCTGTTTGAATCCCTTTCGTAGAGAACCAGTATAGTATTTATTTGTTCATACATTTATTTGTTGCTTATATTAGAGAATCTTTACCAATAAGTCGCTTTATGCTGCCATTGCTTAGGTGTTGCTATTTTTGTCTAGATATTGAATGTGGAAGTATTTATTAATAAGCACATGTATACCCCTGAGGTCATATGAGGTCATTCGGTGATCATGTATGTGTTGCACGGAGAGAAACTCCTAAAAAGACCAAGAAATTGAACATTCCTCTTGCAGTAGTGCTCTGTGGTTTGTGTTCCAGCTTCACATCTTCTAACACCATATTATCTCACAGTGTATAATGTACACGACTCACAGCGACTCGCTCACTGAGCATCACCCTGTAAATACCTCAGTTCATGTTTCGGTGCTGAAGGGTCTCTCTGATGTTATTGCAGGTAAACAGGAGAGAGAGCGTGTGTTAAACAGAAGTGTTGATGTTTTGTTGTTTGTATATTTTATGGTGGCTTTTCCTGAACGTGTATCAAAGTCATGAGTGCTACTGTGTACAGCTGTTGAGTTATTTTGTGAATAAATAGGATAAATTATTTCTTTTCTTGTTACTTCTGTTCTCACTCGGTGTTTGAGGTATTTTGGAATCATCACAAAAATATATTAAAGTTTCTGCCTAAATAACAATATGAATTTGATCATGAGTATACTTTCCAATAGTTACAATCGCTGGGCTGACATTTAAATGATAACCGCACGTCATTTGTCTTCGTTAGCATGAACCAATCATCTTTGACAACGACCTTTGAAGCCAATCAGAGTTTAGCGTCACTCACGCGTCATCAAACGTGCGTCTGGTTGAAACAGGTGTTTAGAGATGAAATCGCATTCATTGAAGGATTATTATAAACCTGCTTCAGTTTGCATGAATAAATAGTGTATCTTAAACGCAAACCTCATTATAATTCAAAAGACGTTCCAGTAACCAATAAATATACTGATAATATCATTTTACTTTACAGTGAACGTAATGTTTAACAGTAGTCCAACCCAAATAAATATGATAAATTAAATCACAATGCCTGAACTATTACTAGACACAGATTGTTTGTGTTGTGTTTTAAAATAAATACATTTGTATAAAATGCAACTTAATATATAATGTACAGTATATATTTTGAAAATATATATTTAAAAAATGTTTTACAATATATATATATTTATTTTGGAGGTGATTAATAACTAATATTTACGCATATGTGTGCTTTGTCGTTAATATAATATGAGAGTCCGCGTCAGGAACAAGCTTTCTGTGCTCCTCTGAAACTCTTTATTGATGCGCAGCTCTGTGGTGAGATGTGAATATGCCTCCTAACATTAGAGCACAGCATAATTGAATGATTCTCCATAGCCGGCCTCTCTCATGTATCTGTCCATGTCCAGCGGCTCGGACACTCGCAGCACTGCCTGGTCATCGGCGCTTCTCTCTCCTGATTGGAGCTTTCTGATCAGCTCAGCCAATGAGACTCGGTCCTTCGGTTTCCACTGGCAGCAGGATTTGATGATGGCATATCTAGAGAAGAAGTATTGTTTAAGTGCGTGTTAAGCTTTGATGTTCTCTGTGTGTGTGTGTGAAGAGCTCACAGTGTGCTAGAGCAGTTCGGGGGTCTCTTCAGAGTGTTGACTCTCTGTAAGTGCTGCAGAAGTTCTCTGGCTGTGATTTTGGGAAAGGGTGGCTCTCCTGAAATCAAAACAATGTGATTAAGAGCTTCATGAATATATCTGTCCTTGAGGAAGACGGAAACACTCACCTAATGTCACCATCTCATGCAGCAAAATGCCAAAAGACCATCTGTGGAGGATTGAACGGAAACGTCAAGATCAAAGGTGACAAGAACATGAGCTGAAAATACAATGAATTATCACAAACTCACACGTCGCTGCTTTGCTGGAGAGGTTGCCTTGCTAATGCTTCTGGAGCTTGCCATTTTCTCATTTCCACATCTTCTACGTCTGCCGAGCCTGGACTTGTTTTTCTGTGATACGCCGGACCCAGGCCCCACAGCTTGACCGACAGGCCCCGACCCACCAAGACGCTCCGAGCCTTCACATTGCCATGGATGTAGTTCCTGCTATGCAGATACTCCTGTGATTTGAGAACAGGTTGTGTGAGAACGAGAACTTGATCTTGGGTGTGGCCGTATTTATTGTAAATCATGAATGCTGTTCAGTGCGGATGATTGATGCATGCAGAGTCAACCAAAGTGATTTATGTAGTGTCCGGTACGTGCGTGTCTTACTAATCTCTCCATTCATAAAGATAGGAGCTTGTGTCTGTCTCACCAGAGCAGAAGCAATCTGAGCGCCCACGGTAAAGATTCGTCGCTCAGTCATGTCACACGGCGCCTCCTGTCCGGTGTGGTCCTGTGAAAGAGACTTAGGTCAGGTATAAAGTAGTCGTTTGACTTTTAATCAATTCCTTACAGATGAAGAGAGACGATCAGGAATGACTTGAGCTCTGTGATACTGATCAATGTCAGAGTGTAATGTCGATATTGTACAGTAATTGCTAGTTGTGGAATATTTATCCAAAAGAATTGAGGGTTTATAGAATGATTTCATGCGAATATGCTGATTAGGAAACAATTCTTGCATTTTTGCCTCTAAAAAATAATGTGTTGTAAGCCAAAAATGAAATCCCTTTCGTGTCCAGCACACCTGAGGAAATGTATTAAGACCGGAATGAAGGCTGAGCTCATCGAGCCAGACCAGTCCTATCTATCGCTCATGTACCTGTCTGCACCTCCACAGGAAGCTCAGCAGGTCTCGGTGTTCCAGCTCCTCTACTGCAATCATCAGCGGAGTCTGCACCGACACCACCCCCAGCAGTCTGGGCAAGGATGGATGCGGCCCCAACTCTGACAGAAACTCTGCAAACCCTAGAAACGACTGGCGCTCTCCGGCACTGGCTGATTCTGCACGAGGGGATAAGCAGCAGAACGTAAGATTGTCTGTCTTCTATCTACCTAGCTTACTGGCTACAGACGTGCTGTTATGTTCACGAGGCGTGATGCAACACCACACAACTACGTCATGATCATCAGTAATTATGTCTCACTGCTTTGTAATGTGTTTTAGGTGAGGTGTTCGGCCAATCACAGTGCACTGGACAGCTGGCCAATCAGAGCACACCTCGCTTTTTTAGAACGATGACGAGCTTTGTACAAATCGAGCCGTACAGTGTGTGGAAAATAATGTGTTTTTCGCACCTTAAACCACATACCCAAAATAATGTCCTTTTAAATATTCTATATAAACATATATAAACAATAATTAATAAATAAAATAATGCTCATCCAACATTGGTACCTTTAAGCACTCGTAGAACGACTGGCTGTCTGTCCGTGACCGCTCTGTGCAGTGTGAAGGAGTCTTGTTTGACTGAGAAGGTGAGAGGAAGTGGAGAGATCAGCTGAAAGAGGTCCGTCTGCCTCCCGCTGGTTCGCTCAGGTACTGCAGGGCTTGAATTCTGCGGGTCATGCTGAGGTTGGGCTGTCATGGGAATGACTTCATGTTCCAGCGGGTTCAGCTCTGCTGGAGCTGTTGTTGCAAAGCACAGATTAAGAGAGAATAAACCTGAGTCTGTTCTTACATGTAACTTGTGAGAAAGAGCTTTCGATAAACTCTTGGATAATGAATGAGCAAGATAACCTATTAGTAAACATTGTGATCATTCATAAAGGGAGACCCTTGGAATAAACATAGCGTTCCTGCACGGTTTATAGATAAACATTTCTATCATGCATGAACCGGAAGACCTTTAAATAAACACGACAAACAGCAAGCGACTTGAGTATTTAGTGTGGAACAAAGTCAGATGCCGTAGCTACCGTCAATGCCTCGCAGGGGCCGCCTGCTGCTGCTACGGGGTCTGTGTGTGTTACGGTGGTGTTGCGTGTCATCTTTTTCATTTCTGTGCTGGTCATAAAGATGTGATGGCTTGTGGGAGCATTTGAGCACTAACAAAATGATCAGCGTGACCAGAAAGGCCAGAAGAAACAGCACTGGAATGACAATCAGTTCGACTTCATAAAAAAGCACCTCTGTAAAGAAAACAGACACACAGTGGGATTAGAAAGCTTTATTATCATGTGTCTCTCTGAATCTTCCCTTCGCTCTGGATCTGTGTGAATGAGATTGGTCTCTCTACAGAGCGCTGTGACCAGGTTTACTCGCCGTGTTCTTTAGTGTTTTTTATTGTTGATGTATTTTTGTTATGTAAAGGTCTAAGATACAGTATGTGTCTGATCGTGGTCAAGTGCACTTTCTTTTCAGGATTGCCATTTTTGAAATAAATCTTCAGCATTATTATACATTTATTTTCAGTCACTCTAGCTCATTTCAATGAATCCTTGATTTAATAAATATGAATGTCTTACTGAATATTAAAAACAAAATGAATGTAGCTTTTGATAGTGTATAAAGAGAGACTAAATGTAATAAATACTTACCACAAAGACTGCCTGATACACAGAGATTTGTTGTGTTAGTTGAATTAGACATACTGTGAAAGGAAATATAAATTACCACCATTATATATGGCAAATACATAGATATAAATATGTTCAAAACACTACATGTAACGTGATATCCAGTCATTCCTTATGTGTTTTATGAGTGCACTGTATATAATGTAACAGTCCCTCACTGTATCATCACAGCTAAATGACATTGACGTTTGTTATGGTTTAAAAATGGATTCAGACTGATGAAGATTAACATCAGCTCATGTACAGTGACCGCATCGCTCCCACGCTGATCATCCTTTAGCAGCACATTCTTTAAGTTTGTGTGTGAGACTAGCAGACATTCACTCAGAAACCGGTTTCTCTGCATTCTGTCTTCACATTAAAAACACAGCGCAAGCGTCACCACACGCACTTTAGCCAGTGGAAATCACATTTATTAAACTGGACTGTGTCCTATGGTGCGACAGCAAAAGTGTAGAAAAAAATAACGTGAGGAAAATGTATCTTCATTATTAGAGCAACAAGCAGCACGAGAGAGGTGTATCTTCAGTGTCTGTTTATTCTGTATTTATTTATTTTACATTTTTTTGCTGTCACACCATTGGACACATTAATACATCAACTACCCATATCTACACACACACACACACACACACACACACACACACGCAGAGCAGTATAAAGTAAAATAAAGATGTTAATGTACTTACATTCATCTTCTGTGTGAATAAAGAGTGGTGGAACTGTTTCTCATTTTCCAAACCTGGTCATCTACTATCCTCAGTTTTGTTTTTATTCACTGTTTGAGGGTTTGTGCTGTATTTTATTCTCTTCTTGGTCCCATCTCCTCATATTCTCCAAGTGCTGTGTTTTTGCCGGCTGTCATCTACCTGCATTCTTTCTTCCACACCCACATCTTACAGCTGTTTCTGTAAGCTCCGCCTTCACCTGAGTCTCTGCACCAGAGCCCTTAGCTCATCTTAATATAATAGCGTTTACCACGGAAGGTTTAATTACTGGCATCATGTTCTATCTGTGTGTGAATGCATCTTAGAAAGAAATAAGTTCACCCAAAAATAAGAATTTGATTAAAAATGTACTTAACTTCAGGCCGTCCAAGATGACTTTGTTATTTTATAAGAACACTGTTAAAATTCTGTACAGTAAAAAACGGAATTCGACAGTAAAAATACGGTAACAACATTTTAGGTTTTACAGTTTGAAGTTAAATTTACAGTTAAATACCGTAATTGATATAATGTTAATATACCAAGCTATTAAAGTACTGTAATCTGTTTAGTATCTCTGAAACACACTGATAAACAGCAAATGCAGTGATGATGAGAAAGTCACATGATGAACCAAAGCCCATCACAAGATGTTGCTTGATGTGCTGGAGTGTTGTAGTATTGTGATGTTGTCATCAGCTGTTTGGTCTCTCATTCTGACGGTACCCATTCACTGCAGAGGATCTATTGGTGAGCAAATGATACAATGCTAAAATTATGCTCGTCCCAGCCTTTTTGTCTCACTCTTATTCAGAATGTGTTTATATAATGCTAAAATTGTCTCTGTGTGTCATTAAGTGTGTTGTTTAACGTTGTGGTCATCGCTGAAGAAAAGGGCGAATCAGAGACGGCTCTGGATGGTTTGGTCCTCCCTGTGCTGCCCTCATCATGTTTCACAGAGGATGGGGAGTTCCCTCGCCCGCTCAAACCCTCACTGTGCCTCTCTCCAAATGAACAGGCGATCAAAGTCTTAGTTTGTTGCCAGGGGTGACAGGATTGGCCACTTTTAAACAAACCGGCTCCACTAATGAAGGGCTAGATGGGTTTACTTTGGCATCTATGCTCTCTTTGTAACTCTCAACCTCTCACACATACATAAACACACATGTGTCCCAGGCATGTCCACGTACACAGACACACACACAGGGCTTAATCAGGCAAGTGGACAGCACATGAGAAGGTGTGTGAGAGAGAGATGGCCAGGAAAGAGAGAACTTACATGTGCCCTCTCTCCCTCAGTCCGTGCCACCCCAGGGTGGGAATGCTAAGACAGACAGCCGGTTTATTTTTGGGTCAGTGACAGTGTGTCAATGGCTGCAGATGCATCGCAAAGGAAGGCTCTGAGATACCAGCAGACTGTGGTCAGTCCCTCTCTCTCTCCTGCTCTCTCTCTATCTCTCTCGCCCTTTCTTCTGCTCTTTCTTCTGTCTTTAGTCTGTTGTGAATTGCTGTTGTTCTGTTGTTTGAAGTCGTATGGGCTGAAAGATGTTGCACAATCTTTGCATGACGTGTATATTTGTACTGACTGAGTCACCGTGTTGAGCGCTGGGCTGCAGAACTCGCGGGAAAGTTCAACAGGAGTTAGTCATTTTCTCTCCCTTTTACTCCATGACTCATTTCTCTATATGTAGGCTCCTGAAGAGGTGTGTATTACTATTTTAGTTTAAAGTTCGCAGTGCAACTTTTTTTTTAAGAGAAAATGGCCGGTCTGTATTATGGCTTTAATTAAAAATTAGCAATTCTTTAATTGTGCAAAAATAAATGTGTTCTTTCATAATAATACTAGTTTTGAAGTAATACTGTGGAAATCAGGAAAATTGTATTTTGCATGTTTTCAAACAACCAAAACAATTAATTCAGTACGATTCATTCTCTAAAATCTAAAGTCATCTAAAATCCATAAGATGTTTCTTTTTTTTATTTTTAAAGAAAACCCTTTATGTTCTCCAATGCTGCCTTTATTTGATAATAAAAAAAACAATTATAAAAATTTCTACTGTTTTCTGGTTTCATATATTTTAAAGGGGTCTAATGATGTTGCTAAAAAGAACATTATTTTGTGTATTTGGTGTAATGCAATTACAGTGTTTAAGTGTTTGTTGCGGTTTAAGGTGCAAAAAACACACATTTTCCTTATACTGTTCATTACTGTTTCTCCTCTAAGCCCCGCCTCCTGAAACGGCTCGATTTGTACAAAGCTCATCGTTCTAATTGTGCTCTGATTGGCCAGCTGTCCAGTGCACTGTGATTGGTCGAACACCTCAAGCGTCTGATGGAAATGCTCCGCCC
>JAUYWG010000019.1:824867-835250 GCA_034779775.1 Enteromius afrohamiltoni | reverse complement strand
AAACCTTGGGAGAACCAGGCTTAGTTGGGTCCAGTTCTCCTCTAGCCGGATGCCCAGCACCTAATTTCCAGTTCAATTTAAACACGTTGGGTTGTGTAAGGACTAGTGTGTTATATAATTATACTCTCCTGTATTTTCTCCTCGTTTCTAACATAGAGGAGTGTGTCGAAAACATCTTTGTTCTTTTCCCCGGGCAAAGCAACGCGTGAAATCAAATCCTCTGCATCTTAGGATGGCTCTGATTAATGCTAGATCGGTAAATAATAAGACTTTTATTTTAAATGACTTGTTCTCCACTTCTCAATGAAACCTGACTTTGTCCAGGCGATTTAAGCCCCTGTTTTTTAACACCCCACATGCAACTGGACGGGGCGGCGGACTTGTTTCTATTTTTAAAGATCATTTAATAAGTCGCTCAGTGGTGAGCATCAATTACAGCAGCTTTGAACTTCAAATGTTTGTTTAGGAACTTGGCTAAAATTAAAATTAAACTCAATTTTTTAACGGTCTTCTTTTAACATGTCAAGCCCCTCAAGTTCACCTCAAACCTTTTTTAGTCAGTTTAAACTGGTTTTCACTTTAAGAGTTATCAGATCGATAACTCAATGCTTCAAACTTTTCAGTCAGGCTTTCGTAGATGCCACTCCACAGAGATGGCTCTTTTGAAGGTTTTTAATGATATTTTAATAACATGTGATTCAGGGGAGTCTGTAGTTCTTGTGCTCTTAGATCTGACGGCCGCTTTCAATACAGTTGACCATGCTGTTATTGATCGATTAGAACATTGCATTGGCATTGGCATAGGTGTAGCTTTAGATTGGTTTAAATAATATTCAAAAATAGGAGTTTAGCAGTTAAGTTGGGGGAACTTTTTTTCTAGTTACACGTCTCTGACTTGCGGGGTTCCTCAAGGATCTATTTTGGCTCTGTTACTTTTTTTATCCATATATGCTCCCTCTCGGTTTGATTACTAGAAAGCATGGGTTGTCATTTCACTGTTATGCGGATGACACACAAGTTTATCTGCCTGTTACACTAAATTCTAGGCTTGTTTGATGGATGTGAAAGATTGGCTTTCATCTAATTGTTTAATTTATTTAATTTGATAATAAAACTGAAATTATTGTTTTTAACTCCTCAAATTTTTCAGTCCCCCCGAAATTGGATCTGGGTGAGATGTCATTGTATTTAAAACCATGGGTAAAAAACCTAGGTTTCATTTTTGATGATGGCCTAAAATTTGACTGTCAAATAAACTCGGTTGCGAAAACTTTTTTCAGTTTTTTTCAGTTGCGTTTGCTATTTAAAGCAAAACCTTTTCTTTCTGTTAAGGAATTTAAAAAAGTGATTCATGCTTTCGTGTTGTCCAGGCTGGACTATTGTAACTCTCTTTATTGTGGGATAAGCCAGACAGCTTTATCCCTCTTACAATTTGTTCAAAATGCTGCGGCTCGACTTGTGTCTGGGGTTAAAAAGAGGGAGCATATTACTCCCACATATTACTCTACATATTACACTCACTTCATTGGTTGCCTGTACATTTCAGAGTGGAGTTTAAAATTTTGCTCCTCGTTTTTAAATCTCGAATTGGTTTGGCTCCAACATATCTATGCGATTTACTAACTGAGTATCAACCCTCTAGATCCCTTCGGTCTTCCAATCAGGATCTTTTGGTCATTTCTAAGTCGAGGCTTAAGTGTAGGGGAGATTGTGCATTTTGCATGGTTGGCCCCAGGCTTTGGAATGCCTTACCACTCTCCATTAGACAAGTTTCTTCAGTTAATATTTTCAAAACAAGGTTAAAGACTTTCCTATTTTCGAATGCATTTGGTTGATGGCATACTTGTAGAATTTATTGTATTGTATTGTTTGGTTGCCAGTTGTTTGTTTTTCTGTTTTTAGTGTTTTGGAAAGCACATTGGTCAAAATGGAAATTGTCATTGTGTCCCAAAGAGGGTTTCCTCAATTGGTCCAACGGCGAAGTGCGTGCTCACTATCTGTTTGGTCACGAAGGGGCGCAATGTCAGTCTAGTCGGTCTCGAAGGATGCGTTCATTGCCTGTTATGTAACATTATGTTGTTATAAGTTTCCCTGCAAGTGTAAGCATTCATGCTATATTTTGGCTACAAATAACAGTCATAAATGCATCTGAATGCTGCTTCTGTTTCTTCTGCAATGGAATGATCAATTTTGTGGATGTGTGTGATTTCATATGATTGGTAACAGGTAACATTGCTAACATTTCATATGATTGATAACATTATCTTATTATATAAAAATAGGTCAAATGACTTATTTGTATTAAGTCATATAAAATGTAATTTCCTAACAAGAAAATTTTGGCTAGTGTCACAAACCGCACCTCTGTGGCCCTCTCCGCCCACCAGCAGCGGGAACCTTCAACGGAGTACTAATGTTTCCCCTCGGACTCTTTAGGATCCCGTACCTCGGCGTTTGCGCGCCGCATTCTCCCGCCAAACTGGACTATTTAAGCTCGGACTTTTGGACTAACTAGTTGCGAAGTCTCGATTTGCCCCGGCTATCGTTTCCGAGCGTTTTCCCATTGCTATCTTTGCTTACCCGTGTTTGACTTACTGCCTGTTGTTTGTTTCCGCCATTTTGCCGCCTGTCCCGACCTTTTGCCTGTTCCTTGACTATGATTTTGCCTTTTCTCCTATTGTTCTGTCTGCCCTGTGTTTACGACCACCGCCTGTCTGACTATCCAATAAACCTTGTTGCAAATGGATCTGCAAGAGCCCCGCGAGTCATTACAGCTAGTGAAAATGCTGAGTGGCTAGAAAATTTGGAAAACCACTAGCCACAGTGGCTGGTGAGCAAAAAAGTTAATGCCAAGCCCTGGTGTATAAATCCCTGGATGTGTTTGTCTGTCTTCACAGTTCATTACATCGTCTACCTAGTTCTTGTACTTCATTTGTGTTAGTTTTCTACTGTCTGATTTACCCGTTGCCAATCTCCCCCTGTTCCTGGAGCTACGTTTTTTTGTCTTGCCCTTAGGTTTACTGGTACGTTTGAGCCTATTACGTTTACTCTACTGTCTCCTACTCCTTCTCCCTGCCTCGACTCTGAGCTAATAAACACTGTTTTGCATTTGAACCCGAACGCTTCACATCCCTCATTGTAATATATATTAACTTTCCAATTTTTTTAGGGAATTTAAGGATGCTATAATTTGGAAAAACCAATAAGAGTAAAATGTTAAAATAAATTAAATAAATTGAAATAAATTAAATAAAACATGCTAAATATGGTAATATCTAAGTTAACTGTTTTTTTTAAGTCAAAAAGATTATGTAAAAATGTGGAATCATCTTAAATGCTTTAAAAACTACATATGGGCTTAAATCAGGTCGATATAGATATTTAAGGTTACAGTTGCAGGTCATCATTTAAGCATATAAACAATATGGTTCCCATTTCGAGCAAGCTAGTTTGGATGTTTTAGTGTAATTTTTCAAGTTGCATGCATACAGATTCTTGTTTCTACAGAAGTGAAAAGTTTGACACCAACTTTCTAGAGTGAAGAGGTAGCTACTATCTTGTGTTTTATTCTGCTTTCTGTTTTCTGTCCCTGTTCCGGGGCATTTTCTCTGAGGAGGCAAGGGAGACAGTGCTTTATCTCAAAATTTGGATGGGAAAATAGTGTAGAGGATAAAAATAAAAAGAAGGGAGCAGCGGTGAAAAGTCAGGTGATGTTTGGTTAGATATTGCTTGTCTCTAATTCCTGCAACAAGCTCACTGACTGGCCTGCGTTTATCAAACTTGATGGACAATTAAGCACAATAATATTCTAATATTTGTAAATTGATAGTGTCAAGATATACAGTTTGAACGTACAGATATGAATACATATAGACTAAAAACCTATTGCAGACCTTATAGCTCAGATTTAGTGCACATGTTTTTTCATTCTTGTAGTAAAATGGGTGTTAAAATAATCATTTTCCACATTGTAGGTTACTGAATTCTCTCCCCAGTCTGGTAATTGTGAATATGTGTTTGTGTGTGTGTGAGCTGTACTATCCACTTCATTTAAAAACATAAGTATCTGACTGCGTTAGCATATTGTAGTCATGAGTACTGCTGCTGAAGAAGCACTCCATGGATTGTTGTTCCTTCAAATGAGCGCTCGAGACCTCAAGATCTGTCTGCTGAACAACTGAATGATCTACTCAGTTCTGACTCACTGGAATCTCATTAGTGACACAACTGCTCAGAGTCATTAGCTAAACGGCTGCTGGTAATCATTCTTAAAGGGATAGGACACTATTTAAGACTGCTTTATATATTCAGGTGTTAATAACTGTGTTGTTGGTGTTGATGTGGATGTTAATTTGAAGTTAATTAGTTTGCCATTCTGCAAAATTTATTTTCCTGATATAGCTCTCTAGATGATATGAAATCCAGTTTATGTAAAACCTGATGTGAGCAAACACAATTCACAATCATAACTGTACGCCTATTTAGTAAAAACTGTAATATTGTAACATATAAAATAACATTATTATTTGTTCTTCTATTCGAATATACGTTGTTAAATATTAATTTCTTTTAAAAAAGGGGGGTTAACTAAACCCAAAAACTATTTGTTCATGTTTAAACAGTTTTCAACAAAGATTACAGCCTTTGCAAATATTATTCAGTGATTTTTTCTTTTCTTTTTTTTCTTTAAAGAGGAACAGATGCACTACCTACAAAACATTATGAGCTTTTAGGTGATTAAAAAGTCTAATTAGCTTCCATACTAGCACACATTTGTAATATTAATAATTATAATAAATCAGCAGGAAGCAGAACCTCCATCCACCAGAGTTTATGTCTCTCCGTCGACTAATCCAATCTCCAAATTATGGCTCCATTGCTTTGTACAAAATCAGCAATGCTGAAATGTAAAGCTCTGCCACAGATTTTCATATTTTATCCATAAACCCAGAGACTAAAATCTGAAAATGACAATAGCTGTGTTGTGACAGAGGGAACACCTGGGCCGCGATGGTGCAGGTGTAGCAGTAATAAATACTGAGCGCTGCGAAGCAGGCTCTGGCTGTTGGTTGTAATTGTGGGCGTCCTCCCTTAGTAATTGTGCGGATAATGAAGACACAGAGGAGCCACAGAAAACCATCTGTGCAGCTTTCAGAGGTAATGTCCACTAGGAGGGAGGGAGACATTGGCTAGATGCTGCTTTTTGGAATACGTTTTGAGATGTTATGGTGTTTTTTTGAGATGCACTCAACTGTTGGTTGGAAATGTAACCAGACCCTCTGGCTGTTTGCAGGTTTCTGTCTTTTAAAAAAGCCTTGACATGGATCTGGGAATACTTTGACTAACATTTGGTGAAGCTGAGCTAGTGAGAGAAGGAAGAGAGAGTTCGCTCTGTGTTTGTGTGTGTGTGTGTGTGTGTGTGTATTCGTAAAATCCCCCTCAGGTACGAGTGTGTGCCTTTGCAAAACATATTTCAGAAACGCAGATGGTCTCTGCATAATGGACTAAAGCCGTCCCTTATCGCCACGTCAAAGGAATAATTCAATTTGGAGGACAAACACAGGGCAGAGGAAACAACACTGGCATGAAAAGAAAAAGCGAGAGAGACTGGAGAAATGCTTTCATTAGTCTTCCTGTATCTCCACATACATGTATTCCCTCAGTTCATCCACATTTTGAACACGTTCTCAGCTTCACAAAAGGAACTGAAGGTGTGTGTTTGTGTGTACGTGTGAAGCCTGCCTGTTGTAAAGATAAATAACAACTGAATAAATTACAAATGTGACTCTTACACATCAATACTGCTAAAGTAATTTCTCTAACTCTTCCAAGAGAATTTTATCTGACTAAACTATACCATCATTCCAACCCTTGTTGGAATAATATGTTTATTTTTACCATTTTATGATCATGTTTTGCTTCACTGTAAAAAACGACCATGGTTTTAACAGAATAAAACTGTGAAAATGCTATGTTAAATACCTTTTTTAATGAAAAAATGTACAGGGAAAACTAACATTTCCAGATTTCCCTGCATTTCATTTAAAATTTTGTGTGAATTTGATGGTTTGTAAGTTTCTTCTTAGATTTTGATCTTTTCATTTTTATTTACTAGGGTTGTATGTTACATGTAATGTTAAATTAATATTTACTGGACATTTTAGTTTCATATTTTTAGTCTCACCATGATGGTGTTTGTGTGAATGAGACTGAGAACCTTTTTTGTTCATATTTAAAAGCAGCTTGTGATGGGCTTTGGTTCATCATGTGACTTCGTCATCACCGCCTGCATTTGGTGGTTATCAGTATATTTCAAAGGTACAAAACAGATTTCAGTACTTTAATAAGTTGGTATATTAATATTATAGCAGTTAATTAAATTACTGTATTTCACTGTAAAGTTAACTTAAAACGGTAAAACCTAAAATGTTGTAAAACTTAAAAAAAATGTAAACCACTCTAGCAGCATAGCTTACCTCGGTAAAGCCTGGCAATGTTAAGGAAGAGGACAGACAACGTCGTAAAACTAAACAATAATAATAATTTATTCAACACAGGTTCTTCGCAGGATGCGGCAAAAAGGTAACTCAAAAGTATGAGGATCCAATCCAACAGATATAACAAACAAACTGAAAGTCTTTCTTGTTTCTTAGGAGGATTCGTTGGAGCACACAACACCGATAGAGACACACATGCCATAGAGACGATCCAGGAGGATGGAAGGAGTGGAATCATGGAGGAATGGAGAATCATGCAGATGATGACGGAGAACTCTGGAGAATCACAGGTAAGCACAAGGTAAGTATATTCACAAGGAGAGAGAGAGAGTCCACTTACGAATAACGAGCTCGGACGGTGAGTGAGCTGGTGAATGTGCTTTTTATGTGGTTTGGTGATTGGTGTCAGGTGTGCAGAGCAGGTGTGGCTGGGTAATACTCAGGTGAGGGTGCTCGCTGCGTGTCTGTGTGTGTGGAGCCTGGTGTGGATGTAACAGGCATATTGGTAATAGAAACAAAAAAAAAAACAATTTTGTAGGCTTTTATGGCTCATATGATAAGTAAGTAAAAAGATCTTACACTTGCAGAGAACAAAAAACTAAAAACACGTGCAAAAATGCAATATTGGATAATAACACTTTACAATAAGGTGTCATTTCTTAACATTAGTTAATGTATTAACTAACATGAACAAACAATAAACAATGTATTTATTATGCTATTTATTCATCTTCGTTAATGTTAGTGAATGAAAATACAGTTATTCATTTGTAACAGTGGTTGAAAACAGTTATTTATAATTTTAAAAAATATATATATATTATATAAAGTTTATTTTATGTTAGCTCACAGTGCATTAACTAATGTTAACAGACAAATATTGTGATTTTAATAATGCATAATTACCATTAACTAAGATTTATAAAAGCTGTAGAAATATTATTGATTCTTAGTTCATGCTAACTAATGTTGTTAACTAATTAACCTTATTGTAAAATGTTACCATAATATGTTTTATTATTAAAGATGAATTTCTATGCTTGTAACGTAAATTAATGAGATTTTAATAGCAGTGTAATGAAGCCTCAGAAATGTAAGTTAAAAATATAATAAAGTAGGCTTTGTACGGTTAATAAAGGATTAATTGTCTTATTTTTTCTGTTTTTTTAGGAGAAACATATAAGACAAAGTCTATATTTATGAAGTATAACTGGGAACTGTCTATGTGCATGTATATCTGCACCTGTGGGATCAACAGGGAAGACAACACATTAGAGATGAGAGAAGGTGGACAGGTTGAGTCATCAGACCAGAACTCTCGTAACACTAAGAAGGTCCTTTGGGAAATGGAAGGAATGAGAAAGGAAAATAGATAGATAGATAGAGAGAGAGAGAGAGAGAGAGAGAGAGAGAGAGAGAGCATTGGACTTGACTTCACTGCTACTGTTGTTGACTTACTATTTTAAAGGCAGAGTATGTAGAAAGGCATGCTGGGAGACATATGGTCATTGCTGGATAGGAAACCCAGTTTCCAATACATCTCCATTTAAAATGGGACAGTGGGACAGTGTCTTTTATGTATTTGTATATTATGTATAACTCTTGGTGCATTTCAGTATTTTAGTGATGAAAACAAGTAATTAATGGAACACTGTTTTGTGATTCACTTTAATCTGTGTGAATATACACAGGATTTATGGGATGCATGGCCTACATAAGGTCAGTGAATACCACAAATATTGATGTTCGTTGGGTACAATCTTGTTCATGTTTTTGTGTGTGTGTGTGGACCAGAAAACTATTCTTAAGTCACTAGGGTAAGACTAATATCCAAAAATACATTGTATTGGGTCAAAATTATCTTTTTTTTTTATGCCATCATTATTTTTTTTTTACCATCAGATGCCAGACTTTTAAATAGTTATATCTCAGCCAAATATTGTTTCTTCAAACAATACATCAGTGGAAAGCTTATTTATTCAGCTTTTAGATCATTTATAAATCTCATCTCAAAATTAACACTAACGACTGATTTTGTGGTCTGGGGTCACACACACACACACACACACACACACACACAATATGAAAATTTTGAATCGTTCATTGTGAAATGTTTACCTTTTTCACATATGTGTTGGATTTCAATTTAAGCATATTGTTTGAAATATAATTTTCAAATAAATTTCTCAAAATTATTTGCAATTGTGAATTAGGCTATCTGTGCCATTTTGGGGTTTTACTTTATAACGGTTCATTTATTAAGTAAAGCACTATTCATTTTGTAATTATGGCAGGTACTGTAAAAACTGAATTGAATCATCTGCTGTCTAGAAGTCCTCTTTTCATTTAAACAACCGCGAGGCAGTGAAAGTGTAAGTGGTTGATTTTTTTCTAGTTATATTTGGCTCACATTCAGCCTTAGATCTCGAAAGTGAGGAGAGGAGAGCCAGCAATGTCTGTGAAGCATGACAGAATTTCAGAGCTCTTTTTTTTTTCGACGAGATGAGAGCGAGAAAAAGAAAAAGAGAGAGAGAGTGCAACCCACATTAAAGGTGTTGGGGGGATAAAAGAATGGGAAAAGTGCATTAAAGACAACGGGAGTGGATGTACATTTAGTCAGAGAGGATTTCAAGATAGTTGAGGAGAGGTAAATAAGATGAACAAAGGGAAGGTGTGCAAATGCATGGGAAGAGCGTGTTTCTGAGAAAGAACGAGAGAAAGGACAGCTCTGTCCTGTGAGAGGGAGCACAGTGCAGTGACCGTGAAAGTGCTTAAATAAACACTGCAAGAGAGGAGAAGAGCAGGAGGAGGAGGAGGAGGAGAAGAGAGTGCAGCCGAGATAAAGAGATGAACCAGCAAATTGAGCCAGAGGGTTGGAAAAGACAGAGCAATAGACTGTAAAGAGAGAGAGAAGAGAAAGAAAATACAAACATGACTGAAACACTAAGACTGATTATCAGATACAGGCCGGAATGAATAACAGCAATGGCCTGGACAAATGAGGAGAGAGGAAATTAGATCAAGTGAAGGCAAATGTAAGGTGTTAATGGAACAAGCGTTTTGAAAATGGTGATACCACCATTTCACTGGACTGCAATTAACTATTTAGCACTCTCGGGACTTCTGAAATTGCTACCATGGCTGCAAAATAGATTGGTAAAAAAGAGAGTTACAGCTCTAGAATCTGACTGGGTGAGGCCAGTGCTGTTGTACAATAGCCAATGTATAGCTTGATATCGGTGGGATTAACAATGATGAGAGAGAGAGAGAAAAAACATTATTACATGGCAGAAGCCTTTGAAATATGCCACGGTTCTTACTGATATGCTTACTACTGTATATCAATTTGCCATGTATTACCATAACAGATATCCAAAAATATGGTAATAGTATTATGCTTTTTGTAAATATTATATTTATTGAGCAATGATAACTTTGATCATAATTTAGGCTGTCTTTTTGCAAAGCAGTGAATCATGAGAAGTGATTCATTACAATTAAGCTTTAGTCAGTCTATGGGGTCCATAAATCATCCAAATCATGATAAAATGAATTGTAATGCACAGCTTGTTAAGGTTAAAATGTGTATATAACATGGTTAAACATATAATATTGTTACGAAATAGGGGTTGAGATGGTTTTGTTGTGTTTGTTGTTGTTTTTGAAACAAGTCTCAATAAAACTGCATTTATTTGATCCAATACCTCTATAAAAACAGTAATATTATAAAACATTTCATGTTGTTTTATGTTATTATGTTTTCTATTTTCTTGAGTCAGTGTCTCATTGTGACGAATGAGGACGGAGGCAGTGGAATCTATTTGCAGGGTATTTATTGCACAAGTGTACGGGCAGTGTAAACAGGATATAGTCGAACACCAGCAAA
>JAUYWG010000019.1:814637-824767 GCA_034779775.1 Enteromius afrohamiltoni | reverse complement strand
TAATGAATCTAAAATATATGAAAGTTTAATGTTTATCAGTACATTACAGAAAATAATGAACTTTATCACAATATGCAATTTTTTTGAGAAGGACCTGTATATATATATATATATATATATATATATATCACTATTTTTTTGACATAAATTATGTTCTCATTACCAAGTGACTTGAGGGATCAATCATGCTTGTTCAATCAGTTAATTCAAGTGATCAAATGAACTTGTGACATACTTAATTTGATGACTTCATTCCACTACTGTCAGTCTTTGGATAATGTAGGTCAGTGGATAAATTCATCAGTAATTGATTGTCAAAAATGGCACACTGGCTTCTTGAAACACTTTCGCTTTGAATTTGAGGGGTTTAGGATTGAAATTAGCCCTAATATCAGTTTTTGATTTGTTTACTTTTTCTCGCAAATTTGTATTACATCAACCCATGAGCTATTTAATAAAGTGGCATGGAAGTACTGTATCCTACAAATATGATGTTTATGACTTCTGAACTGACATAATCATAAAAATATATCACTACCAACTGTGACTTGAGCCAGAACACTGTTGTGGCATTTGTTTGCCACAACATTCATCAGGCTTTCTCACCATCTTTCTGCCAGTCTGTCTCTCTCTCTTTGCTGCAATAAGCAACAAAAGATGATTGATCTGACAGGCTCCCTGATGGCTGTCGGCACAGCAGTGGTATCACACGCTCAGTGGACGATGGCGGCGGGCTCTATTGTCTTACAGTGATGCAGCTAAATGAGTCTCTTTATCAAAGCGCACACGGAGACTCAGGATTCACTTAATTGAGACGCACGGCGATTGTCCGGAGCCGTGTGCTGCGAAGCTCTATTGATCGCCGGCGTCTTGTTTATGTCACATTTGACTGAGCATGATCAATGCTGTCCCTGCACTGAAATTGATCACCGATAGCCAGTCACCTGTATTGACTGAAGCTCATTCTGGCTGGAATAATAGCTGTCATCCCTGGTGAGAGGAGGAATTCTGCCGAGCTCTGGTCTTTATTCTTGTGTTTATTCTGTTGTTTTGCACACTAAAGGGGTAGTTCACCCAAAAAATGAAAATTCTGTCGTCATTTACTCATCCTCATGTTGTTCCAAAGCCGTATGACTGTTTTTCTGGTGAACATAAAAGAATATATTTTGAAGAATGTTGTCGTTTCCCATCGGCTTCCATGCATTGTATCGACAAAACAATCTGTGTTCAATTCAATAGGAACCAAACATTCTTTGAAACATCTTTATACCTTCCACAGAAGATTTCAGAACAAATAAATGTGAAGGAAATATACTTTAACTCTGTTTTCATCTGATGGTTGTTTGTGGAATATCATGGAAAATTTGATTCCTCATTATATAAGCCCTTTAATTTTAAATCGCCAAGCTCTTTTTCACTTGATTTTGTAGGACTCTAGCAGCTTTATTGAGTCCATCTGTGAAGTTCTCTCCCTTTGGTCATTCATTCATTTTCTGTGCGTGGAAGAGTCCCAATCCATCCATCTTTGTCTCACTCTTTCCATTCTGTCCACCATCATCCATCTTTCTCTCCCCATGTGCTCCAGCTTTATTCTGCCAGTTCCTCCTAATTCGTCCTCTTCACATGTCTTTTTTAAGCCTGAACTCACTCACATTTGTAGGTATTAGTTCATAAAGTGAACCTCCTAAAGTTCATAAATTTTTATTTGTATATGCTTAGATATTGAAACTTACTGTACATTACCGTTTGACTGCAATAGGCCACATTTAATTTTAACTGCCTTTTACCTCAGTCCACTACTAATTTGCTGTTTTTTAATAGGTAAGGTAGTGGTTAAGTTTAGGCATTGTGTAGAATTAGGGGTGTAGAATTTGGTGATGTAGAATATGGTCTTAAATGTAAATAATAGACAGCTAATTAATATGTTATTAATAGACGTAATAAGCAACTAGTTACTAGTAGGTACCCAGAATTAATACACATGCTACTAATTTAGAATTTTGAAATTGCATAGAACAGTATGAAAATGTCAAATTATACTGTAAACAGCCCATTATCTGTTAAATATGATGGGGTTAAACATATTTAATATCATTGTTTGAAGTTATAATAACATTTCAATTAATTCATAACATACTTGATTATAAATGGTAAACTAACATGTAACAATACAAGGTTTATTAGTTAAAATTAGTTAACAACATAAGTCTTTTTATGAACTATTGCTAATAAAGATAAATAAATTTTGTAGTAAATGTATTGTTATTTATGTTAGTTAATACATTAACTTATGTTAACAAATGAGACCTTATTGTAAAGTATTACTTCTACAATTTATTAATATTTATGTTAATTTCTACATTTACTATTAAAAAGGACTAATAGAAACTTGTTTATATGTGAAGGTGTTTTAGGATGATGTCAGTATGCTAATATTGTATTATTTTTCAGGTTTTAAGCACATGTGAGCTTGAAGCTACATTAGGTAGAAATATCTGTGAATACTAATGAGATAACTTTTTTTTTTCCTTTTTCCTTTTTCTCTATTTTCTCCTGCCATTTTAAAATTATGACAAACACTGGTGCTGCCTCTCGGCTGTTCTTGCTGTAAATCCTCCATCAAACCTTGCCTCATTTGCTCTCATTCCTGTCTCTCTCCCCGCCCCCTTTATGTGCAGGGCCAATTAAAGTCCATCTAGTCTTCCTCTGTGCCTCTCAAGGGTCACTCAGTAAACACAGGCCATTTCTTTTATTTTCTCTTTTTCTTTTCCTTCACCCCTCCCCCATCTCCGTCTGTTTGGCTTCTAATTTTTTCCCCTCGGCATCACTCTCTCCATCAGTTTCACATTTGTGTGAATATATTACAATAAACAAGAAACGCTGATCAGTTGTTTTGTAGGTTGTTGTGTGTCATGTCAAGCTGTCTCCTTCCTTTCCAGTTCTCCCAGTTAAAAGACAGACAGGAGGTTGCCATGGAAACACACAACAGACACAGTTTTCCATCTAGTGACGTAGTAATCTGGAAATCAAAATGAGGTGATTCATGGAGCTATAAATAACATCATAAAATGCATGAAAATAACCTGCAAAAACATAGTTAAGCTCTATTCGGACGGTAATTGTGTCTCATGAGGATGTAAGCTATTGTCAGATTTTTTTTTCTTTATGTTGTATGCAGTGTCATATTGATGATTTAGTAATATCATGACACTTCAGTGGGTATGTTTCTTCCCCAAAAAACTCACTTTATTGTATTGCAGTGAATTGAAATTATTTTTAAATATTATTATTTATTTGTGTTGTGTTGATTTGCCTCTTCTGCATGAATGATCAGTTGTCATTAAATTACACATAAATAACACAATGAAAACACACTAATACTGTTTTAAAGTTTAGAGGCAGTATGATTTTTTTTTTTTGAAGGACATCAATCATTTTTAACAATGATACATTACGTTTCCTATTATTGTCAAAAGGGACAGTGATTTAAACTTAATACTGTTAAGTTTCTATTTATCAAAGATTCCTGAAAAAAGTATTTCCACTAAAACTTTAAACAGCATGTCACGGTTCAGAGACTGGAAGACATGCAAAATCATATCCAAGCTTTATTTACAGTTCGTACAAATACAGGCGGAGTCAAACAACAGCAATCAGGATCAGAGGAGGTAAAGGCGAGAGAGTAATCCAGAGAGAGCGTGGGTCGTAAACGGTAAATCCAATAAACACAAAGAACACGAATAGACACAGGAAGATGCTTACAAAGGTGGCACGAAACACACACGATGATGAGTGGGGAACACTGGGAATTCAGGGGTATAAATACAGGGGTTAATGATAAGAAAGGGGCGGAGAACATATCAGTTGCTGGGGCAACACATGAGGTGGGTGGAGACAGGGAGCACAGGTGACAGAACATACAAGGAGTGGAAAAATACAACATACAACAGAGAGGCTGGAAGTGCTATACTCAAGTTCGACAGGCACTTCCAGCAGATCATTACATAGCCCCCCCTTAAGGAGCGGCTTCCAGACACTTCACACATGGAACCTGCAGAAGCAGCCTGTAGGATGGGGCTGACGCCGAAGAAGTCAATGTCGACTCGTCTGGCCAGACAAGTGCTCTCCTGAGCCAATCAACAGTTCTAATTTTCTCCAGGGTGGAGCGGACAACTGTTGAACCCTCTGGGACCGGCCAGACACAGATCCAGCTCCCCAGAGCCGATCGGGCGAAGAATTTGTCCTCCTAGGTGGAGACACCCACCGGGGAGGAGCAGGCGGCGGAGACGCCTGCCAGGGTGGCGCAGGCGGCGGAGACGTCTACCAGGGCAACGCAGGCAGTGGAGATGCCCACCAGGGTGGAGCAGATGCCCCCCAACGCAGTCCAGACAGCGGAGACGACCACTTGGCCTGAGCAGGCGGTGGAGATGCCCACCAAGGCGGACCAGGAAACCAGGCTGCACAAAAAAGCACAGACAGGTTAGTGGTCTGACCGGCCCGAAGGAACCCCAGGGAAATCCATGGCCGCGGTCGACATTCCCAGGGGTCGTGCAGCCACTGATAGATCCTTCGTGATCATGACCGACCTGACATAACACAGTTTCTCGGACCGTGATTCGGGGCTAGGACCCAACAGATGCGGACTGGGAACCACGAGGATTTCTGACAGCTCACCCGCTGACGTGTGCGGGTCAGGCCACCAGGGGTCCGGATCACAGACTGGGTCTGGCGGATCCAGCCACTCGGGTTCAGGATCGCAGACAGCATCTGGCGGATCCGGTCACTCGGGTTCAGGATCACAGACAGCGTCTGGCGGATCCGGCAATTCAAAATCAGGGTCACAGGCCTCAGATGGCTCAACTACGGAGGGGCTATTGGACAGTCCGAATGGCATCACCAGATATTCGTAGTGCCCTGTGGTCGTGGAGAAGGCCGTCTTCCATTCATCCCCTTCACGAATGCGAACCAGGTTGTAGGCACTCCTCAGGTCCAGTTTAGTAAATACCCGCGCAGACCGCAACTGCTCCAGGGCTGATGGTACCAGTGGTAGGGGGTAGCGGTACTTGACCGTGATATCGTTGAGGGCTCGGTAATCGATACATGGTCGAAGTCCGCCATCCTTCTTTTTAACGAAGAAGAAGCCTGCCGAGGCTGGTGAGGTGGAGGGGCGGATAAAGCCCTTGGCGAGCTCCTCCTGTATATACTGGTTCATACTCTCGGTTTCTGTCTGCGAGAGTGGGAAGATACGCCCTCGGGGAATTACCGAGCCCGGCAGCAGGTCTATGGAGCAGTCGGTGGATCTGTGTGGCGGCAGTTGCATAGCTCTCTCATTACTGAAGGCCACACGTAGGTCCTGGTACTCGGTAGGCAGAGTTATCTCTGTAGACTCCTCATTGAGCGAGAGACGCAGATGTCTGATGGACAGGAGAGTGCTGTGGAGGCAGTGAGCATGACAGTAATCGGACCAGCGGAGAACCTGGTGCTCCTTCCAGGAAATTACCGGGTCATGGAGCTCCAGCCAGGGCAGGCCGAGTATTACAGGATGTTCCGGGGAGTTAATGAGGTAAAACTGGAGCTCTTTGGTATGCAGGGAGCTGGTGCAGAGGGTGAGAGGTGAGGTTTGGGTGGAGATCTTGCCAGTGCCTATTGGTCGACCGTCGAGGGCTGCCACCGCAACGTTGGGGGTACATGTAACAAGGGGAAAACCATGTTCAGTGGCAAAGTCACAATCCATAAAGTTACCCGCCGCCCCCGAGTCTACAAAGGCCCTAGTGGCGACGAAACAAACTCCACATCCAATTTCATGGCGGAATCAATAGTAACAGCACTCACCCAATAGGTCTTAGGTCTTGCTGGTCGAGTGGGACAGGAAGCACGCAGGTGGCCCGGCTTCCCGCAGTACAGCCAGAGACCGTTCTGCATCCGACGCTCTCTCTCCTCCACCGAGATGCGGGTAGCTCCGATCTGCATCGGTTCCGCGGGCGGGATCGGGACTGCGCTGATGGAGGTGGAAGGCAATCGCCGGTTCCGGCGGGACCGCATCAGTTGGTCCGTACGAATGGCCAAGTCCATGGTTGAGTGTGAGTCCTCCCCACGGCAGGCCAGTTCGGCTTGTAAATCCTCCCGGAGAGCCCGTCGATACAGCGACAGGAGAGGATCGCTATCCCAACCGGTCTGGGCGGCCAGAGTGCGGAAAGTCATAGTGAATTCAGCTAGTGAGCTCTGCTTCAGCGCGAGCAGCTCGTCTCTAGCGTCGCGACCATCGGCGGTGTGGTCGAACACCTCCCGGAACCTGGCGGAGAAAGCTTTGGTAAGAGGGAAAGGCCATGCGGTGGCCCTCCCAGAGTGCTGTAACCCAGTCCAAGGCCTTGCCAGTGAGGAGTGAACAAATGAGGGACACCTTGGAATCGTCATCAGGGAAACTGGCGGCCTGTGCTTTCATGTAAATATCGCACTGGAGCAGAAAACCCTTGCACTTGCCTGGCGATCCGCTGTATTTCTCAGGGAGAACGAGGCGCGCCGTGCTGGCAGTGCTGGCTGGAGCCGGGGGTGGTGCAGCGGCGGCCGGTGGAGCAGGCCTACTCTGAGCCGTGGTTGCAGCAGTCAAGACCTGAATGGAAGTCACCAGCTCCGCAGTGAGCGAGGTAAGCTTCTCCAGCTGCTGTCGATGTGAGAGGAGTTCGGAGGCTAGACGGCTACCCTTGTCGATGACTTGCTTCATTGTCGCTGGATCCGGTGATGGCGAAGTCTGCTGTAATGAATCGCGGGATTCGGTTGGATCCAAAAGCAACAGGTGGTTTAATGTTCGTGGTCAGACAGGCAGTAATCATCCACAAGCAAACGGGTACACGGGGGGCAGACAGAATCGTAAAACGTAGAACAGGCAAGAGGTCGAGACAGGCGGCAAAGAATCAGGAAGTAAACAACACAGGGAGAAAATCAAACACGGGTAATCAAAAACACAGAACAAAATGCTCGGAATCGATAGCCAGGGCAAATCGAGACTTCGCAACTGTTCATGGCAAAAGTTCGAGCTTTTATGCAGTCTTTTGGCGGGAAGGCAGTGCAGGAAGCACCAAGGTACGTGGGGTAAAGAAGTCCGGGCGGAAAAGTCAATATTCCGGTGAGGGTTCCCGCTGCTGACCGGTGGAGAGGGCCACAAAGGAGCGGTCCATGACAAATTCAATGTGTTTATGAGGTTTAGTGTAAAAAAAAATGCATTATATTCCACCTAACCTACTGTACATTATTGTTTCTCATCTCTGCCCCGCCTTTCTGGAATTCATCGATTTTTTTAAAAGCTCCACATTCTGAAGTGTACTTTGATTGGCCAGCTATCCAATGCATTGTGATTGGCCGAATACCTCAAGCATTTGACAAAAATGATACACCCCTTTATATATTTGGAACAGTGTCTTCACAACATGGCGGAGGTGTCAACAATACTACAGCAAAAATAAAAGTAATGCCTGTCTTTGCATAAACTCCATTGGGCGGTGTTATGCAAATCATCCAACACAGGATGTAGATATGTGTTTTAAGAAGGCGTGGATGAGTCTTAACTTTTATAAAAAACATTTTTATAAAAAAGTTACTACTGAAGAATAAAATGCCATTAGCATGCGCTAGTGGTAAACAAAAAGACCATGACGAAGCACAGTTTGGTAGTTGTATTTTTTATGTTTACTGAAAAAATAAGGATCTGCGAAAAAAGGAATTTAAAAGAGTTTGAGTTTAACACCATGTGGAATCGATCAACATGCCATTTCATGTTGCATTTTTATGAGCTGGTCAGTAACAGTAGATGATCATGATGAAGTTCTGACCCTCCTTACAATCCAGTCAGAAGGGCTAATTTCTATGCTCTATTCCCTTTAAAGGGTTTACCCTCTGGAGTGAGAGGGTTGAAGGGTGTTTTTCGAAGTGCCCTACATCCCACCCCCATAATCATAGAAAGAATCATTAGGTCCTGAAGTTTCCATTAGAAGTCTTTCCTTCCGAAGGGCAAATTGAAATGGCCAGTTTTGCGCACTTTGGTTCGGAAAACAACCTTGGACTATCTGGACTATCTATTTCACACAAGACAGTAAATCTCTAGTATTTCTTTTTGTAAGGATGTGAACATTATCACCCTGCAGGTGGAGATGAAGGAAAACACCTTGTAGTACAAGAAACATTGAGAAGAAGAGATCTTTGATCTCACAGGTACTGGGCTGCTTACCATCAACTGATTGATGTTCCACTTTTCTGGTACACCTAAGAAACAGCAATCAATATCAGTTGCTTTGTAAGAGGCCTGACATTTTTTGGCCTTGCTCAAAAGGTTTTTTTGGTGTTTTTTTTTTTTTTTTTTTTTTTTACCTTTGTAGTATTGTGCCACCCTGGAAGTGTAAGAATTCACGGCTCTTCCGCATATGATGCAAGCTGAGATCAAGAAATGTTCTTACAGCCTCCTCTCAAGCTCTCACTCCTCAAGCAAGACTAATCCCCACTGAACTCCCAGAATTCCTTATATTCCAGGATCCCCCGACCCTGTAAAGCCCAAATGCGCGCACACGCATAACATCTCTCAAGTGGTACTAATCCTCCTCTTCTCCCGGTTTCATCTCTCTTCTTGCCTCTCCTGTTTTTCTGATCTGTCACTACCAGAGCAAAACTAATCTTGCCCCCATCCACTTCCTGTGTTGCGCATCTCTCTCTCTTCAACCTTATCTCTCGGTTTCCCTCATCCTCTCCTTTGCTCTCACAGCATGAATGATATTACAGACTGTGTGATATTTTCAGAGACATTCACCTTTATTGAGCCATACATTTACAAAAACTATTGATTATAAACCGAACTAGACCTTTTTTATATGCTTAACAAGTGTGGAAGTTCTTAACCCTTTCACACGTGAGTTTAAAATATTCTATCTGAGTGTTTTTTTTTTTAAGCGACTGTTATTTTGGAATGTTTAGCCTTATTGTTTCCATGGCGACGCATCATAATTGTCATAATAGCACTGTGGGACACATTAATTGTTTTCATTTTGTTTTTCCCTTTTTTATTATTAATATTTATGAACATACCGACTATATTATGACATATTTTATATTCCAAATTTGAAATCTGTGCAAGTAAATGTATATGGTCATTTAAACACTTTTATAATGACCTTGTTAGTTGAGCTACCGAAAGCGAGCAAGCCTTTGAAAAGCTGAAGGAGCGCTTCATGATGAGCCCTGTACTGCGGCATCCCAACCCTGAACTAGAATTCAGTGTGTAGGTGGACGCCTCCAACAGCGGCGTGGGCACCGTCTTGTCACAACATCATGGAGATCCACCAAAGATGTTTCCTTTCACTTACTTTTCCTAAAAACTCACGTCCGCTGAACACAATTACAATGTCGGGGATGATGAACTGTTAGCACTCAAGGAAGCGCTGGTTGAATGGAGACACTGGCTAGAGGGATTCAAAGTACCTTTCTTAGTTCTCACCGACCACCGAAACTTGGAATACATCCACTCAGCTAAACGGCTTAACTCCCGCCTGGCACAATGGTCCTTGTTCTTCACAAGATTCGTATTCAAGATCGACTACCATCCAGGTTTCAAGAACGGCAAGGCTGACACTCTCGTCCCTGTCCAATGGAACATCATGACCGAAATTAGGGAAGCACAGGCCACAGATCCCTCTCCTCCGAACTGTCCCCAGGACCATGAATAAGTTCCAGAGACTCTTCCCACATGCCTGCTCCATTGGATCCACAATACCCACGGCGCAGGTCATCCCGGAATAACAGCCACCCTCAAACTATCTAAATCTAAAACCCGATTTTGGATCTTCCTCTTTCTAACAACTACACCACAATTCTCACAGTAATTGATAGATTCTCCAAGGCCTGCTGAATAATTCTCCTAGCAAAACTTTAAACCATGTGGGACCGCTGAGGTCATGATGCACCAGGTGTTTCGGGTCTTTGGAATCCCCGATGACATAGTCTCAGATAGAGAACCTCACACCTCCAGAGATTATATTATATATTAACATGAGTTTTACCTCTGGGTATCATCCTGTCACAGTGAGCTGGAAGGGCCAGCCCAGTTCAGGGGATGGCACTTCTGTGCCCAGCGAACTTTTAGTGTTCTA
>JAUYWG010000019.1:804109-814537 GCA_034779775.1 Enteromius afrohamiltoni | reverse complement strand
AAAGACTCGAAGACGAACGGTCTCTCATGCGAGATCCCATATGTAACGTCGAAGTGATTCGACTGAAAGGGTAACTGGGATGCCGTCTGGTCTCAGAGTGTCTGACACTTGAAGAGAATTTACAGCTGACACAATGTCAACCTCACTGACTGCATGTGAACTTTCTTCATATAGTGATGAACCCATGTTATCTGTCAAAAAATCCTTTTTTAGATTCAGCCATTGGAAGACTGCTTGTATCTGGGAATTTTTCAGAATAGGTAATGCAGGGACATTTGTCTCTAAAGAAACAGGCTGATGGTCTTTGTTTTCATTTATCTCAGAGTCTCTTATTTCACAACTTCTGACACACCACATACATTCTTCTGGAACAAAGAAGTAATCCAGCCTAGATGCTGGACAGTCTTTTATATAGTATGTGTAATCCTGCTTTATAGGGTTCTTTCTTCTCCAGACATCAACCAGCTGAAGAGATTTCATGAACTTCTCCACAAGTAAGAGCAATTTACTATTGGTACTGTTTGTAAACTTTACCCATTTTTTGTCTGTAAATCTATTGAGAACCATGTTGAAATCTCCACCGATTACCAGCATCCCTATGGTCATTGACTGAAGGTATCTTGAAAGTTTCTCGAGGGTTTTTGTGTCTGTGTGATGGTTATAAACACTGACCAGAGTGTACAGCTGACCACCTAGTTTGCATTTTAACACAACATAAGCTCCAAAGTGATCGGTTTCATCACTTATATGCTCAAAATCTGGTCTTTTTCTCACTAGTATGGCTGTTCCCTTGCTGGAGGATGTGTACTTTGTGTAGAAAATATTCCACTCATCTTTATAGTTTTCTATAATATTTTCATCTCCTACTCCAATGTGTGTCTCTTGCAAGAAAACAACATCAGCATTTTGTAGTTTTTTAAATTTCTGATCTCTGTTTCGTTTAAGTCATTCCAACATTCCAAGTTATAAAGGTTATGTTCTGTGTAACCATTGACGGATCTGCTCTTACAGACCAAAGATCGTCAGCTTAGTAAGGTCTGTCAAAACAAAGAATGAGAAAGTGTGTAGGAACTTATTGTTCTGCATTCAAATTAACCCCTTGACCTTTGTTCCAAGTACCATGTCAGTCAACAAATGTTTTCTATTAGTTTTCATTATTTTATAAAAGCACAATGTTTTCACAGTTTACAGTTTTTAAAAATTACTTATTTTTCTCTATATAGCCAAAAAGCTGTTTTTAGGTAAAAATCCTAGCAATCACACCAGAACTTTTCTTGGAAAGCATTTGTGACAAAATAAAGTACATTTCAGTTTCTCTTTAAATGCCAGTCTAAATTTTGTTGTCTTGTTATTTTAACCTAAATAATGAATGGTCAGGAACAGAGGGAAACTGGGAGCTTTAATACATTGGTAATGTCTTCCATGCTGCTTAATAGTTTTGAGATTGTTGCTGAAGTAGCTTTGTTTTTTCTGTCTGGAATCTCTATCTATATCTTACTATGACTATATCTAACTGTGTTATTTAAAGTAATAAAATATAACTCAAATCTACCATACTGCTAATATTAAACTAATCTATTAAACTAATCTGATTATCCACTTTTTAAAGGAAAGCTTGCCTGTCATTCTCGTTTCCGTTTGAGTCAATTGCTAAAGCTTTTTTAATATTAGATCTACAAAAGTGCTTTTTGTGAATGATAAAATTGCTGATCATAATTTAGATGTCGTGGAGAATGACTCTCTCACAAGCATGTTCGGATAGGTAAGTTAATTACTGGAAGCAAGGTTTCAAACTTGTCCTACAAGCACTGCCCTGCACGTTTTGCATATCTCCCTTGTCAGACACACCCAATTCTGCTATTGCAGTCTCTATTAACGAGCTGATGAGTTGAAACAGATGTGTCTGTGCCTGTTTCAACTCAATAGCAGAATAAGGTGTGTCTGAAAAGGGAGACATGCAAAATGTACAGGGCAGGGGTTCTTGTAGGACAAGTAGCACTGGTCTAGATAAATAGCTGAATTCTGAAGGTTAGATTTGTGTTAATGTTCTTCCAAATACAACAATTATGAGCTTTTGGATATTTGGATATTTCTAAACTGGCAACACTGCTAGATGTGCTCTGTTTGACAGAAACCTAGCTAAAACCAGATTATTAAATTATTTTAAATTAATCTACCCCCATGTAATAAACATATGAGATGAGCTGCGTCTAGAGGACATATAGGAAGGTGTTGCTACAATTTTTACCAATATTTTTCATATATCTCAAAGGTTGAGTTTCAAGCACAACTCATTTGATGGTGCTTCATATAACGTTATCCAGGGATAACACATTGGGATCAGAGTTTATAAATATTCAGAACACGTGTCACCTACTTATTGTGACAGTCATATTCTAGATTTAATACTGTCACATGGAATTGATTTTAATGGCATTAAAAAATTCTGCAGCAGAGTGATGATATCTTTGATCATTTTCTAGTCGTATGTGTACTCCATATAGATACAGCTATTAATTCAACTCCTTGTTAAAAATACGGTACGACAACCATCATTTCTACCAATTAACTGCTTTTTTCCTCAATGCACCTGCGTAAAACAGAGCTTTATCTCTCACTTATTGTTTTCTTTCTAGCTGTAATAATATTTAAATAGTTAAAGTAATGTTATTATCTCAGGAAATTTGTCCATTATTTTGCAATCAGTGATAAAGACAAACATGTCCCACATTATAAATATTTCAGTTTTTAAAAAGCCAGCAAGCCAGTGCATGTGCGTAGGCAACTTGCAGGGCAAAAATACACACTCAGATTAACAGTTTTATACTTAGGATTTTAAATGTAAAAAATAAATAAAGGCAAATGTTACCTTGCTTTTCTCAGTATAATGTCTGTGAAACACTAAACGTCAATTCAGCTGATAAGTTGAACTCTGTTTGGACAGATTCAACTTTTGAGTGTGGACCTCTTAGTAGACCATTCTAGTATTACATGAAACACATTCTGTCAAGCAAAGAAAGATGACAGAAAACCCAAGTCAAGCAAATGCTGTGCTCTTTGTTTGAATGCAAAAATTAACTTAAAAGCCCAAAGTAATATTTCAGGGCTGTGTTTTTAAAACGCATTATGGGGTAAGTTGTTTGTAGAGACCACTGCTAGTAATGGATCTACAATCTACTTAGGCGTATGATGCTTTTGAGAAATGAAGCCCAAGTCTGTAACATAAATTAGAATGTAGTGAGATTTATTTTTTAGAGCATCTCAAAGTTGTTCTCTTATTTATGTGTAGAAATACATTTAAAAGAATAGTTTGTACTCACCCCGAGAATATCCAAGATGTAGATAGTGCTTATTCATCAGAAATGAAAGTATAAGCAAATGTTCGGCAAGGAAGACTAAGTCATTCATGCATAACTATTAGCTCTGGCCAATCACAGCTTGACACCTGACACAGGTTGTTGTTTATGATGATGACTGGGGAGCGGTTCTTGGTTTAGGAGTGGATATCCTGAGCTTAGCTATAAAATAAAAGTCAGTGTCACAATGAGTAATTGCAAAAAATATATAGGGTCATCCCCTTCCGATGAACAGATCTGATTACTTTAATAATTTCCATGAGTGCAAACCTTAATATTAACCTTAATATCACAGGTGGTGTCCAGCTGGAATATGACTTTGCTCTCTAATTCTGTATGTTGTCTAAGGGTTTGCCTCATCTCTCTGATCACTGAAGGGTTGAATGCAGACTGAAGATGTGTAATTCCTTGTTACCATGAGATGTTAATCCCATTACAAGATTATGAGAGGTTTCGTGATTGCTTGATTATTGATATAAACAGAGATAATGTGTGATATGTTATCAGGAAGGCTATTCGGGAAAAGGAGCTATACCATTAAGCACATTGACAATGTAATTTATTTATTTTTTTTTATGTCACCCTAACATTCCAGGTAAGCTTTGTTTGCACTTCTTTTGTGTTTATAGTCTTTTTTTAACCAGTTGTTTGAGCATTTAACAAATGATTGAACTTGCGCTTGCAAGTTGTTGTTTTCAGTAAAAACAAAGCAGTATTACATATCAAAGCCAATATTGCTAATATAATAATGTATGTACAGTGTTCCTCATTAAATGGATGGAACTTAATTGCTTATGTTGTTTTTGTGTTTCACAGCTATTTTCAAACACAGTTTTTGACATATGCATTTATTTAATTTGTTTCTCTTATTGTTTGAGCATGTCAAACATTTGCTCTGATAGACTCTCCAGCTCTTCAATCTCTCTGGAAACATCTAGAAAATACATGCTAGAGATAACATGTTATAGAAGGTAGTAAATGAGATTCAGTCACAACTTTACCTTTGTTTCTGTAGTGTAGTAGGATGACATTCTCTTTTACCAGTCTGTGTGATTTTACTGGTTTACCATATTCAATAGTATCCTTTGAATAGAGCTGCAAAAAGAAACAATATTCATTTGATTCACTGTTCTAATAAATACAAGCTTGTTTTATTGAATATGAAACCAGTATCTTTAGGTCATTACACTTTTTAGGTGTTTAAGTTTTTGCTTTGTAGAGCATGTCTTTTTTTTATTACTTGTGTTAGTAACAGTTCTTGCTTCCTCTTCATGGATCCTGGTGCTGTCAAATATATAGCATCAATAAGCATTTTTTCTTCCCATGGAGACAAATAAGATCAAGAAACTTAGTACATTTTCAGATGTGTTTCAGAAGCTTTTTTTTTTTCTTTTCTCTTGTTTGACTAGTAAATGATGTTTTTTGTCTTAACAAAGTTTCTTTGGTTTCCTCTCAGAAGTGGCAGGGTGTTAGAATGCAAGAGATGGTAAGCCGCTGTAACTCTTAATGATACTGAATTTACCCATCTGTTCAATCTGTATCTGCACTGACTTCCTTGTTAGCCTTAGGAAAAGTGAAATAAACATTTATAAAGCATGTTACAAATTATACATGTAATATGATACCAGAATTACAGGAAGGGAAATTATTATGTGAACTGCCAAATGGCCAAACATGCAGTTTGCTTTATGAAATTTAACCAAACCAGTTGTATCATGGAATTTGAACCAAAGCCTAATGGTTGGAGAGTTGGACTTGTAACCCGAAGACAGGGCTGTACGCAACATTGAGATCTCAAGGTTTGAACCTATGTATTTTTTCAGTAACAGAAGTTGTAAAATGATTACCTTGTATTAATTTTGATATTAATCTTTGGTGGATAAAAAGCAGTACGTAATCGGAAGGGGTTTGAGGTATAGTCTGTGATAAATATTTTCAAAACACTCAAAACTCCCCTCCACAGTGCAAGCATCGTACACAACGTCTACTCTACTCTTTGGCATAGTTAGTGCCAATCTGAGATCTGGTTTGTTTTTCATTTTTGTAAGTTTTCTACAAAATCACATTATGAAAATATTTCATCCCTAATACAAATTTAAATTATCTTAGCAAATTATCTTAGCAATTATGAGTAAAATCTGAAGATCAATATTCGCATTCATACTTACTTTTCTAAAACACCAGGGTGTCTAAAATTATGCAGCCAACTTCCTGTTTAACATTAATATAAATATGAGGAGGCAAATTGTCTTTGTCATTCATCACAATGAAAAAAACGAAAATACTTCTGTTAAGCTTTAACCAAACATGGAGTCAAGAAATAAATCATTGAACGTTTCCACCATCAAGGGGTTCCGTCCAATCTAACTTTGTGTACTGATTTCAGTTGTTTATAATATGAACAATGGACAGTACTTTTACCGATATAAACAGCTGGTTAAGAGCTTTCATTAGATATATTTATCTTCACTGCACCAAAAAAATGTCATTGATGCTCTTCTGGTTTCCACACCTACTTAAATATATTGTTTGTGGCTATGTTGTCTTAATGTGACATGAGAAAGACCAAATGACCAAAGGCCAATGATCCAAAAGGACCAAAATCATCAAAATTAGAACAAAAAATGGGTCACTGAGCACAAAACTAGGTTCTGCCATCACAATTCCCTTTCCTGAACCCTGAAAGAGTTGAGAATGTCAACATGGGATGGAGCGGAGCTGTTAAACTGGCAAAAGAAAGTTGCAAAAATTATTGAACAAAAGGGAAAATTTTAGCCAGTGTGTATTCGAGAAAAAATATTTTTATAATGTGATTTCCCCTCCTTTTCATTTTACTTTAACTTTTTTTTTTTTATATAAACCATGCACCTATTAAAATCAGGACTACCATAAGTTTGAAACTATTTAAATCCATGACTTAGAAAGCACTTTTCTTTTAATCTGGTATAAATGGCTATATCAGTCTAGGACTAGGCTTAATCTCTGTCCAGGAAATTACCCCCATAAGAATATATTGAAGTAAAGTGACTTGAGGCCAAGTATTGAGCCATACATAGAATTTGTTCCTTGGATTTGCTTCTCAATTCCATACAATTTAAAGCGTTTCTGGGTTCATTCCATGTTTTACATGCAACCTTTATCCCACTAATTCCAATTAGCATAGTTGGGTTTGAAATAATCTAGTTTGTACTTCTGGACTCCATAGTCCAGGAGTTAGTATTCTTTACCTAATCTGTATTTCAGAACGCCATTTTTTAAAACAAAGAATAACTACACTGTAAAAAATAATTCAAGAGATCTCTTTCCACTACATAATGCATTGTTGTAAGTTTAAAAATTCTAAATTGTTAATTTGATTAAACATTGAGTTTTAATGAGCTGTCATGACAGAATAATGTTGACAATTACATCATCTTAATATGTTATTTAACCATAAATATCTGTATTGATTAGTTTAAAACTATATTTAAGTTGTAGCAGCTCAAATAAATTGGCTTGATAACTTCATTTCCTTTAAACCAATTTTGTTCATGTTTTACGCTGACACATTTCAAGGAGAGTATGCAGAGTTTTCTTTCATTTTCAAATAAATGACCCTAAAGTATTAAAAACTGGCATATTTTGAACTAGAGGGTTAAGCTGGTAATAACAGTGTAATCTGACCAGGATAACAGTGGATGTAAAGACAGTTTCACTAACATATATGCTCAGCCAGAAAGGTAATTTCATTTGTGCTGTAAAAAGGAAAATCATTTAATGCACAGGTACATTTTAAATCTATTGTTCACAGATGCGTTGTAATCATACAATTAATTATTTCTGACAATCTATCCTTTCTCTTGCTGTACAAGAACCTACAAGAGCTTGAGATGGACCTTGTCCATCAAAATCCTGAATAGAATGGATCTCTCGAGGTGCTGTGCTCTGCTGATGGGCATAATATATCTGAGCTACCCAAAGGAACTTAAATATATTTGTGAAGTGTTTCAGAAGCTGTTTCTCAAACTCGATGAACTGAAATCCAGCGCAAAAGTAATGCATCTCAGGAACAGCATTTTCTGAAGCCTTCACTTGTTTCAGTGTTCTCACCAAAACAACAGGTTTAATGTTGTTTTGTTTGTGTTTTTTCGTACATGCTTAAAAAACTAAGGGTAATATATGTATGGTAGAAGCATTAAAATGTTCTTGTTTTATGACGGTAGAATTCTTAAAAGATGTTTGATAATATTACAATATTTACTGTTAAGAAATTCTTTGAAAAGTGAGGTTAATATGTTTGACACTGTGGTTTTAAATATGTAAAAGCCTATAACTTTATTTTTTTGGAATGTACTTATAGTGTTATGGCATACCCGAGCATATGCATGCATTTTTTTGAAGGCAGAACTGTTTATTTGTAATTGTTTAGAATTTGTGGGGCAATACACATTTTTGTTTGTAAAATTTTGAAACTGCAGTTTAAAATAAATAACGTGCCTAATAAGATTCTTTTTGTTGAATTAATTAATTTCTTACAAGCAACTAAATAAAAGCATATATATATATATATATATATATATATATATATTTAACATCTAATTAAATCAACTTGATTTTTGTTGTAAACTTACTACTCCTGGCTTAATTTAAACCCGTGGTTTTCAAACCTTTCCTACAAGCGCTGCATGTCTCCCTTATCAGACACAACAGAGACTTCAAGACCTGACAAGGGAGACATGCAAAATGTGCAGGGCAGGTCTGAAAACCACTGATTTAAACTGTGCCCTGGAAACCGCCCCAAAGTCTGACGATATTTAAAACAATGACTGGGACTGGGTTTTCTTTTAATCTGGTTTAAATTCCCATTTTAGTCTAGACCTAGGCTTAATCTCTGTCCGGGAAACCACCATCAGAGAAATAAATCATGCATCCCTAATGTGTGTCAGCTTACCTCTCAAATGGGAACTAGCTAGTCAGTCAGTACATATTTTAAACGTACACCTGCAAAGACTTTAGATCAACAAGATTTCACTGTCAGTGAGGCTTTGATAGATCCATTATAATAATCTTATTTTGAAACTCAGAAGGGGCAATATTTTATAAACGTGCGAGATTTAAGATTTATTAGCAGTATAAAATAATATGCAAAATAATCTATTTGAACCAAAAAGTGTGGTTATAATTTTGACAGTGCAGTAAAACAATATGTTATGGATTAACAGTTTGCAATATCAAGGAGTGGTTTGTGTAACTAAAAATAACTGGAAGGAAATGTTTTGATGGCTGTGTCTTTATGAATGTCTTGTAAAAGCTAAAGTGCTTACAATATACTCAACTTCAGTGTTTTATTTGTTGCTTATAATGAAGCAGTATATATACTATTTACAACAATTTCTAAGGTTGCTAGACCTTTCTGAGTTCAGCAATGCATCAAGTGAAGCTCATATAAAGAATCGTTATAACACAAGATTGATAAGGTATAATAAATACAGGCACAGCAGGAAATTGTGCATAGTTCAATCTCTTGGTTAAGGCAGAGAACAAGCAGAGTGAAGATTAATTGAACCCACAGAATAGTCAATAGACTGAAGTCAAAAGCAGCACAAATGCTACTGACGCCATCTGATCTGGGATGTATTCAGCATCTCTCAAACTCAGACATCTTCAGATAGCATCCAGTTTTCAGAAATCCTTCGGTTCGTGATTCTTGAGTCACTAGGATTGAGGCAGAGGACGTCGGAAGAGCAAGATGTGTGGTTCTATATAGAGGAGAAGTTATGAACATGTATTTGAAAAGTGACAACAGTAGAGATGGCATATATTTAGCTGAGTTTTTGACATCCTAGCAAACACACACATACCAGGCTGATGGATCATGTAATGTACCCATCCTTGACTCTGCTGGACACCCAGATTCCTCCATTCTGTCTCTGACATCAGATGGGTCTTTGGAACTCTTTTAGCGATGTCCTTAGGAAGCATCACATGCCTAAAAATGGACAGAAATGCTAAACTTTACCCTAATTTTAACTGTAATCATGTTAACCACTCAGAAAATAGACCTAAAAGTTCATATTTCTACTTTTTCTGAACTCATTAAAAAAATTCTGTAGATGGTTAAGTAGTATATGCACAACACTGCTTTTTTTGGGACTTGGCAACCTAAAAACATTCAATTGTTAACTGATGACTTAAATATATCCGCTTACCTGTATTCAAATTTGTCGTCGTCATATTTATCAGAGTAATAAATCTGCTTGTGAGACATAGCTTGTTGTTTTTCTGAATGGAAAAACATATGAAATAACTGACATGATCATGAACGTCATTTACAGCGTTTGTGTATAGAAAACTAATACTCGTCTTAACGTAAATAAATGACAATAGTGGATATTACATTTACTTCTCAATATATTTAGAGGGATTTTATACAAACAGGCTTAATATTGTTCCCTCCAATGCTAGCTAGCCACTCTAGCTAATTAAACATAGAGGTTTTATTCTGAATGAATAGTTCATGGCACTTACTGTTTCTTCTTGCTTGTAACTTTAACAGGGGTGGCAATTATTTAGTCAAATTCGACTTATGTTTGAAAACGATTTTTTTTCTAACGCAATTAACTAAAACAAGCACAGTTTGCGATTCCGTAAACTTCCCTCTCAGCGCGTTTGGAGCCCGTAAGCGTTCGAATCTCTACAAGCGCTTTCTAACTGGATAAGATATGGAGACGTCACCAAGACGTCAGACGTCTGCTACGTTTCACAAATAAAAGTCCCTATGGCCACTTTCACTTTCCTCTGATTAGAGAGCAGTGATCAGAACTATGGTCGTTTAAAAAATCAATAAATAAAAAGAACTATGGACATGTTACGTTAAATGTACGTTTTATCTGGCTTTTTCCTTTCCTCTTTTTTATGCTTTTATTTATTTATTTATTTATTATAATTATTTATATATGATATATATATATATATATATATATATATATATATATGTGTGTGTGTGTGTGTGTATATATATATATATATATATATATATATATATATATGTGTGTGTGTGTGTGTGTGTGTGATTGACTTGGAGTTACATTGT
>JAUYWG010000019.1:768865-785144 GCA_034779775.1 Enteromius afrohamiltoni | reverse complement strand
TTTTAAAATTCCAATTCTATGTACCATTTATGGAAAACTGTGTAGCCTCTTCTAAAGTCATGTCAGGCTTGAATTTGGCATCCACATAACCATAGATATATGTGCTGCCAGATCCACCGATGGTGAAAGGCTGACTGAGCAGCATTCCTCCCAAAGACACTACGTATATCTGTGCAAAGACACAACATTTGCAAAAGAGAATGTCACTCATCTGCTTTGCAGAGGTTTGTGTAACATTCAGTTAAACAGACAATAACATCCTTTTGCTGTACTTTCAAACATGTGCTGTAGTATTATATCCTCTTTATTATTTTTATTTGCATGCCTACAGAAACTTTGAGAGTCACATGTGAGTGTGATGCAGAAGTGTACTCATATATTTTGACCTTGTCCATAGTATTAGTTTGTGTTTAGCAGAACATCACCTGTGGTCCTTTTTTCCTGTCCCAGCCGGCTGTGATGAAGCCTGCCTGCAGCTCTTCTTTATTGTTATAGCAAAGTTCCCTCATGATGGATGCTGCAGCTTTTACCAAAGGAGGAGATTCCATCTGAATACTAAAAAAACATAACAGACACACAGACAATTCTTTTTACCATATTAGCTTTCTATCAAAGTTATCTGGCATTATCCAGATGAATTTGTTCTGACAAAGTTTAAGTTCTTGAATACAGCCACTTATACCAAATATACCATTTGGTAAACTATAGCGAATAAACTGTAACTGAAATAAACAGACCTGTGAAAAGACAGCTGGAATTTGGCCATTTTGGTAACAGCCTGTGCATCGGCCAGTGATCCAGCTATGCAGCAGAATATTCTATCATGAACCTGGATCAGCTTGTTGATGGTTTTGGAAGACACATAGGACCTGTAGGTAAAGGTTATATTGTATTTTAAAAAAAAATTAATACTTAAAAAACAAAAGTGCAAAAATTTTACTTTTAGGGGTACAACAGCTTGCCATTGGTGAGGTAGGCCTACCTGCAATCCGACACCTTTGTACCTTCTTTACCCCTAAAGGGTTCATCATAGTACCATAATATAGTACATATTACTACCTTAAGGGAACATTTTACAACTCTAAGTTACTAATACGCATCTTGTACGGGTAAAGAAAGTACAAAGTTTTTTTTTTTTGGATATATAAAAAATATATCTCGTAACACACAAATATAAATTGTGTGTTACGAGATTAAACAATTTGGTGGAAAATACTTACTCTCCCATAGAAGCTCTGGAGTCAGACCCAATAATAACTCCTCCATTGAACTTAACGGCAAGAATAGTGGTCTAACAAATAAATAATAATAATAATAAATAAGTATATTTTTAAAATTAGCATCATTAATATAAAATACTGAATACATTTTAATAAACATAAACAAGTATATAATATTAAGTTGTATTGAGTTATTATAATGAATTACAAAATACATATTTAAACATCACACAAATCCCTTATTGGCCAACAAAAAATTCTACAATATTAAAATTACACACGTTAAAGTGATTCAATAACAAGAATAAATCAGGTAAAGAAGAGGACAGCCATTGAATAAATGTGCTGAAGTGAGATTTAGTGACATCTGTGGTCAAAAGGAAAATGAATCGAGGGAGCGAGGCTTTCTAACTGCAGCCTCTATCATTATTTTACTTGCAAAAATGCGTAAAATAATTAGGAATGCATGACGCAGTCCATAGTTAAATCTTTCGATCTCTCCAAATGGAAGTTCAAGACTATTCTCACCTTCACGAATAATATGTCAATCTCTCTCCTCGAAATCGAAAGTAACTTTAAGCTACGCTACACTTAAACTGCTAAGTCATAACTACGCAGATTGATATTGTAACGAGTATTAAACAAGTGTGTTATAACATTGTCACAGACAACAAGATAAAGTTACCTGCCTGTTTACCGACGCATATTTGAAATCATTTTCGCGATAGCTTCCCAAACAATACGTTTGAGAGTCATATATAAACACGAATAATACTTACTCCGGTGCTGACACCTTTTACTTGCGCGTGCGAATGGTGCTTTTCCATAATTAAAAAGTAGACATACAGATTACGGATGAAATTATCTGTTTCAGGTCGCTCGACTGTGGCTGTATCCTACACGTTTCTCTGAAACAGCAAACCTAGTGATCCTGAGGCGCATTGCACGAACAGAACATTTCCGATTAGACTCTAAACATGGCACTTTCATGCGTCCTCGAAGCTGCTTTATCTGGCTTTAACTTCGAAAATGCCACAAGGTAAGAATGAATTAGGCTTCATATGGTTAAATTATGACGATACTGTTGGTAAAATGCAGAAAATAAACCTGGCATCGTCGTAAAAACTGATTTGCGATGTTCGAGCAAAAGTGAAAGTATGGCCAGACTTTATTTTGGACTTTTTTAATTCTAGATTCGTTTTTACAGTAATCTTTATATATCAGTTCTGTGAAACCTTTTATAAGTATGTTCTGACATGACCTGCTCGAATCTCACATATGATAGACAAATCTCCTCCTCCTTCATTCAGAAATATTGTACTGGAGAATGGTTCAGAAGAGGGGAAAATCAAGCCACCAAAACCCATGAAAACAGGCACCACCATTGCTGGAGTGGTTTATAAGGTAATTAGAAATCAATGCATATAATAATTTCTGCTTGATATTGTCTGAAAACAATGGAACAGAGCATCTGTGTGTGTTTATAGGATGGTGTAGTTCTGGGAGCTGACACAAGAGCCACTTCTGATGAAGTAGTGGCAGATAAAAAGTGTGCCAAAATTCACTACATTGCACCTAACATATAGTAAGTCACAGAAAGGATTAATAATCCATTGCACCAGTTATAAAAAGGGTTAAATGCATTTGAGAGTGTAAGATGTTCATCATCATCATAACGCAAATCATGATGAAAATGGATATGTATCAGTTAAATTCATTTATTTTATTTCTGTTAGTTGTTGTGGAGCAGGGACAGCTGCAGACACAGAGAAGACGACAGAAATGCTGTCATCAAACCTTACTATTTTCTCCATGAACAGCGGCAGGAACCCAAGAGTCATCATGGCTGTTAACATACTACAAGACATGCTCTTCAGGTGAGTGTAAGACTTTGTCCTGTACAGTCAAACCAACATGTATTCAAGCACCTTAAACCTTTCTCACATTGTCACAGTTTATTCGCTATAGTTTACCAAATGGTATATTTGGTATAAGTGGCTATATTCAAGAACTTAAACTTTGTCAGAACAAATTAATCTGGATAATGCCAGATAACTTTGATAGAAAGGTATGGTCAGGTCAATGTGTCAAATAACATTTTTGGTCCCAAATTTTAATACGTTTTATTGGTAGTCCACTATATGAATTTCCGTTATAATGTCAAAAATGTACTTACAAAGCTGTTGCTATCATCACTTACACAAATGAACTACAGTGTACACCTGCACACACAAGTAAAAAAAAATATAAAAAAATATATCTGGTGTCTGAATCCTTTGGGTTTATTATAATCTCAACCTGTTATCAAACATACTATGTATTGTGTAATCATCATATATTGTTTTAACCTACGTGATATCACCATATAAACAAAACTGTCTCATTGCTATTGTTTCTCAGGTATCGAGGTATGATTGGAGCTAATCTAATTTTAGGTGGTGTTGACTGTACTGGCAGTCACCTGTACACAGTTGGCCCTTATGGGAGCATGGACAAGGTGCCATATCTAGGCATGGGTATGCAATATCCAACTGATGAATGATCATTTGAAATGTGCTAATCTAATTTTTAAAAGATAGTTTTCCCTATAGCTAATAACAGATTATGACTTGTTATGCTTTGACAATGGAAATTCTCACCTTAGGCCTATATATTTTTGCACATACTTTGTGTGATCAATTCTCAAGTCAGCTCATGACAGCAATGTTTCTGTGTGTTAAGGATCTGGTAAACTGCCTGCTATGGGGATACTGGAGGACAGATTTAAAGCAAACATGGATGTAAGTTGCTTTTTTGTTGAGCTTGCTTACCGTAAGTTTCCTATTATCAAAATAACTGCGTTCCTGTGTCCCAGGGGGAAAAAAAGGTTTCTACATTCATTATATAGAAAGAAAAGCTCAAACTCAGCATTACTCAGTATTACTGTAAGTCAGGGGTGTTAAACTCTATTCCTGAGTGCCGATGTCCTGCAGAGTTTAGCTTCAACCCTGAAAAAAACCCTCACCTGCATGTAGCCTAATCCTTGTTTAGATGCAGCCCTCCAGGAACTGAGTTTGACACCTCTGCTTTAAGTAGTACTTGGACTGTTTGTTGCAGGTATAGTTCTCAGGAATTGTTTTAAAAGTAGAAAACCATGTACAATTTATCCACACATTTGAGTATTTTTCAAGGGTATAAAGGTTTTTGTTTCCTAAATAAACATAATAAATCTTTAAAAAATGTAATAAAAATTTAGTTCTCCTTGCAACTAAGGCTGTCTAATATGTGCCTTGAAGTTTATCTTGCATGACAACTTTTTTTTTTTTTTATAAGGATATTAGGTCATTTTTAAGTGTCATTGCATAATTTGCAAGTAAAGTTATTTAACAGTTAAAGTTAGAATTATAATAAAATCATTATGTAGATTTTACTTGATTTTATTCCTTTGAAATTTACTCCAAATATCGTATGCAAAACCTTACAAGAAGAGAAGTTTATGGTAAACCATACTTGTCATTTTCGTTTTTTTTTCTGTAGCTGGAGGAGGCCAAGGCACTGGTAAGCGATGCCATCCATGCAGGCATTATGAGTGACCTGGGGTCAGGAAACAATATAGACCTGTGTGTGATCACCAGAGAGGGGGTGGACTATATCAGACCCCATCGAGAGTCCCCTTATAACTGTAAGAGGTAGGACAATTCACCAGCTGTTTAGGACACACATTTTTAGGACACTCACAGCAACTGAGTATTGAAAGGTTAGTGTTAATTGTGCCTCCTGGCTTAAATTTGTAATATATTGCTCTCTCTCTCTCTGTCTTTCTCTCACAGACAGGCAAAGTATAAATATAAGCCAGGTACAACACCTGTTTTAACTAAAGCCATGACTCAGCTGGAGCTGGAGATGGTGCATGAGACGGTTCAGATGATGGAAACAGCAGGATCCAGCTGAGCCAAGATATCATAATGTGATCTGGAAGAGAGATCCCTTCAACTCAGTTCAAACAAACCAAAACGTTATTATGCTGTAAATGTCTTTTATGTCTGATACTCTTCAATTCATAATTGGTGTGCAGAGAATCATCAATAAAGTAATCAGATTTCAAACATATGCACTCAATGGGATTTTTAATGTTTTGGTAAACACAACAGGGTTTGATTAAAAAAAATATTCCAGGGACATTATGTGCAATATTGCTATTATTGGTTATTTGATGTCCTTAAATGCAAGGTTAAAGCCAAACTAGAGCAATTTGAAATGATAATGAAAATGTTACACAAAACAAAACTGCAAAAATAAATCTGCAATTAACAATAATAACTGACAATGTGATGGCCAGAACTTAAAAAAGTAGTAGTTTTATGGATTCTCTCAGTCTCTCTCTCTCTTGCTTAAGTATTTATGAGGTAAAACTTTATAATACACTGACATTAATGACCTAATTATTGAAATGAAAAACTCACATAGGGAATTCTGGGAATGTCAATTTACAGTTTTACGTCATGTAGATTTATTACAGTTAACTGATCACTGGCTCATATATGTTGCAAATGAAGTCTAAATGACAAAAAAAATTATAATAAAACACCCATATGCAGCAACTTAAAGGACATAAAAAACTCACAAAACAAAACAAAGGTCAATCAATAGCTCTTAAATGGACACGACAACTGAAAAGCATAGTGCTGGTCAAATCAAATCAAATTAATTTTGACATTATATCTATCCATAATGTCTATAATGTTGGTTCTGGGACACTGAGCTGAAAGCAGTATTATTGCAGTAAGGTGTATCCACACGGTTCCTGTTCCGCTCCTGACTAATGTTACACCCAGACTAACCTGCATCGGGTAAATCTACATAGATACTGAAGACGCGGAGAGACTCTCGTTCCTATTGGTCAACCAGCATTATACAAAACTACTTCTGCAAAGAATCACAAAATTATTGTGTTTATCTCAAATACTCAATACAAAAACCTAAGATAGGTAAATATAAGAAATTAAATTACAGCTGTTATGGATTATAGTTTTAAAAAATATTTTTCTGGTCGTAGTCAAAAATAGAAAAACGACTAAAACTTTCGCTTTCGAAATCATTGTGCTCCGTGCAGGAAGATCGTATTTCCTTATGTAAAGTACGTACACTTAGTTCATTTCGATTTTACTGTTTGATTACTTTAATCATAATTTCTTAATATATAGGATGGCTCTTTTGGATGTTAGTGGATATAAATATAATTCCGCGTCACAGTTTGGCTTTAAGCAAACGCATCTTCTCGACCGGTCGAGTCACTACAGTTTTGGGACCGAATGCCAGGAATTCGCGGTACCTGTCGGAGTCGATGTAAGTAACTTTATTGTCGAAGTAAATCACTTAATCCCAGAGAGAAGGTTAAGTGATAGCTAAAATAAAATCATATTTCGTCAGAAAAAAAAGCAGAAAGACTCGTAAAGCCTTAAAAATACACAATTTCCAGTAGTTAGAGAACAAGTGATAGGCTAAGTAATAAAAACGAGTTTTTAAAAGTTTTTGGTTTTCTTCTATAAGAGTGGGCTATGCATCTGCCACATGGTTATTGCAGCATATAGGGGGCAGAGCAAAAAATGAAGGCCGCTTTGTAACACATTGTTCTGTGTTCTGATATTCTGTGCTCCCATCAGCCCTCTACGTTTCTGAAGTCTTGTAGTTGTGAAGATGGTGTTTCTATAGATCTCAATCATGGCACTACAACCCTGGCATTTAAGTTTCGTCATGGAGTCATTGTGGCTGTCGACTCCAGAGCATCAGCTGGAAAATACATCGGTAAGCATTCAGTTATTAATAGGGTAAACACCTCCTTAAGTTGAAATCAAGGTTATTTAACAGCTGCATCATAGTACATAGTTTATTTGCTAAATCATGATGTTCCTCCCAATTTGTTGCAGCATCAAAGGAGGCCAATAAAGTGATCGAGATCAACCCTTACCTGCTGGGCACCATGTCCGGCAGCGCTGCAGACTGTCAGTACTGGGAGAGACTGCTGGCCAAAGAGTGCAGGTCTGTCTCAACATGCTTCTTAAAGATGATCAGCATCTGCTCACAGGATGAAGTTACCAGTTGTGTTTGTGATTGTGCCAGGAAATGGCAAAAAAAAATCTAAAGAATTCACTGGTAAAGATTTAAATATAGTTGAAAACGTCACCATTTCCTAACGTGTACAAACCCGATTCCAAAAAATTGGGACATTGGAATAATTTACAAATCTCATGAACATATTCTTTATTTACAGCAGAATATAGATAACATATCAAATGCCGAAAGTGAGACAATTTGAAATTATAGGCCAAACATTGGCTCATTTTGGATTTCAAGACAGCTACACATTCCAAAACAGTTGGGACAGGTAGCAATAAGAGGCTGATTTACATATAAGGAACAGGTCGAGTCCCAGGTCCGGCAGGGTTTCTAGGGGATTCTCCTTCAATACCACTGCTCTGGGTGTGTGTTCACGGTGTGTGTGTGTGCACTTGGATGGGTTAAATGCAGAGCACAAATTCCAAGTATGGGTCACCATACCTGGCCACATGTCACTTCACTATCATGGATGCTTAGAAGAAGGAACCAGGTACTGAAATGGACAGCCTGCACTTCAGATCTTTCATTCTTTTCATTTCTCAAATGTGAACTAACATTAAATCTTATTGGTTCTTGCATGTCACATAACCAAACATCATGGTTTAGGACCATGTCATAGGAATTAAAAATGCATTTTTCAAATGTGCAGAGGCCCATTATTGTTATATATATATTCTTATTGCTATTCGTTGTTAATATATTAATGTACACAAGTATTTGTGTGTTTTAAAAACAGACTTTACAAACTGCGTAACAAGCAGAGGATCTCAGTGTCTGCAGCCTCCAAGCTTCTTTCCAACATGATGCTGGGATACAGAGGCATGGGTCTGTCTATGGGCAGTATGATCTGCGGCTGGGACAAACAGGTGAAGTGTTGTGTGTTTTTTGGTTGTTTGCAGGGTGCTCTCAGTCAAAGCATATAGTATTGTACAACAATATTTAAACAATAAAATACTAGTATTATTATCATTGTAATGTTCTTTGTAATGTCTCATAATCCTGAAGTATAACAATGCATACCTATAATCTTTGATAATTTTTCTCTCACATCAGGGTCCAGGTCTGTACTATGTGGATGATAATGGCACCCGTCTCTCCGGTCAGATGTTTTCCACTGGCTGTGGGAACAGTTATGCGTACGGTGTCGTGGACAGTGGTTATCGTGAGGACATGACTGTGGAGGAGGCGTATGAGCTGGGCCGTCGTGGTATAGCTCATGCCACACACAGAGACGCTTACTCTGGTGGAGTGGTCAACCGTATGTACAGCAATGCATTTTATATACTGTATATATATATATATGGTCTTTTAATAATATTATTTGTGTGCCATTTTGTTTCAACCAAAAGCAGTGAGTAATGTCTATTTTGTATTCTGCAATACCTTTGCACAGTGACCGGGAAAGGGACATGTCATACAACATATTTACTTGTAGAAATGTGATATTATGTCATGGCCACATGATGTGGAGTCATGGCCTCGAGATTTCTATGTCGAGGGAACAACAATCTTTTTCTTGTGGCCTCAAGTTTAATGTGTAAACAAACCTGTGTCGCCATAGTACCCCAGGATTATCAGAGATGGATTTATTAATATTTTACTTTGAATACACAAATTGAAAGAAGGAATAATAAAATATTATGCTGCGTTAATGTGAAATAAATATTAATAATAGATAATAATGCCTAACTAAGGCTATGATACATTGTAGTTTATATACATTTAGTAGGCAGTGGTTAGGAATGTTACGAGTTAATATGATGTTCCCACAAATTAATATCTCATGGCCATGACAAAACTATAAGTGAAATGAACATGTCCCCTCCTAGTCACTGTTCTTCTGAATTTCTGTTCTACATTATTATTTTCTTAATTCATTAATTCATTAACAGCGTTGTTGTTGGACACTGTCTTTGTGCTGAACTTAAGATGGTGTTTTCATGTGTTCTTCTTCTAGTGTACCACATGCAGGAGGATGGCTGGATCAAGGTGTGTAAGGAGGACGTGTCAGAGTTAATCCACAAATATAAGAAGGGAATGTTCTGATCACATCTGACCTGTCATTGTTGTAACTGATGCAGTAAACAAATTCTCTAATCAATCAATGTATTTGTTGCATTCTTTGTAATATGTCTATAGGTGAATACAAATTAACTTAATGCATTTAATATACTTAATGGCAAATGTAGTGCCTGCACGTTACTACATTTTACATTATGTGTAAAATGAGTGGTAATACAAGGTACCTACCTGAAGTGTATGTACGTGGTAACTAATAAGAAACACAGCTCTACTTAACAGTCATACATGTATAATAATTTAGTTTGTACATACAGACAAGTGTGGGTAAGAGCGGTCACTTAGAGGTAGCGCCTGCACATGATAACTAATTAGGCAGGGCAAGTTTATTTATGTAGCACATTTCATACACTGTGGTAATTCAAAGTGCTTTACATAAAAGGATATTATTTATTATTAATTATTATTAATTATTTAAAACAGGAATAAAACAGTTAAAAACAGAAAATGTTTATACAGAAAATAATTTCAATAATTTCAGACGTAGCACAGCGCTTTGTAAATGCACAGCTAAACAGATGAGTTTTGAGTGTAGATTTAAATGTGGCTAATGTTTTAGCGCATCTAATGTCTTCTGAAAGCTGGTTCCAGCTATGGGTGGTATAATAGCTAAAAGCAGACTCCTTGTTTTGTGTGAACCCTTGGTATTTGTAACTGACTCAATCCTAATGATCTGAGTGCTTTGTTTGGTTTATATCCAGTGATCATATCTGCAATGTATTTAGGCCATTGAGTGATTTCTATATGAGTAAAAGTACTTTAAAATCTACCCTAAATATCACAGGAAGCCAGTGCAGGGACCTGAGGACTGGTGTGATATGCTCAAATTTTCTGGTTCAGTCCTTCAGCAGCATTCTGGACAAGCTGCAGCTGTCTAATGGTCTTCATTACAATAATCCACCCTGCTGGTGATGAAGGCATGAACAGGTTTCTCCAAGTCTTGACTAGAAAAAAAATCATCTTTTTTTTAGATGATTGTATGCTGATCTATAAATATGTGGTAAATGTGTCAATGTTGCAGCTTGATGGTTTAAGGTGCTGTACTGACTAAAAATTATTTATCATTTAGCGAGCAAATGTTTAAAAATTGATTTTTCAACCACGTGATGATTTGAAAGCTCCATGTGCCATTCAGGTTGAGAGGATTGGCACACACTGCTAAAGGATGACTTGCACCAAGTTTGTTTGGGTCGAGACCTTCCAGTTTAAACGGAGGAATGACTGAACTTCAAGTCTTTGAAGTGTTTCCGACAGCTCTTTCCAAATATTCTTCCCCACATGAATGATGAACTGATTTGCATTCTTGTGCTTCATCAGAAAATTCAGAGGTTCTTTGTACACATCAGAGACAGAGACACAGAAAAATGTGCTACTATGGGGTAACACATAAGACACATACACTTTGCAGGATGTTTTCATTCTCTTAAAGCTGTGTTACACGTCAAGAACAAAAAATAAATAATAGGGGCATTTTAATAGAAACTATTCTGTTTCTATTCTATTTACTTTAACTCCATTAATATTTGTAAACAAGGAATGTATCAAGTTAAATAAAATACATAATTGAATACATAAAAATATACTGTAAGATCAATCCATCTGTCATGATTGAGACCACAGGAAACGTGCGGATCCATTAGCAGACATTTATTAAAACACACACACAGAGTCGGAGTTACAGGCAGAGTCAATCAGCAGCAAATGGGGACATCAGAGACAACAGCAAATAGAATAATCCAAAATTCATGGCGTAAGTCAGGCGATGAGGCAAACAGTGTCCAGAGGAGCGAGGCAAGAGCGAGAGTCCAAGAGCAGGCTTGGGTCTAGATCCAGGGAGGTAGAGAAACACAGAAAAACACCAGGAACACGGGAAAATTCAATTCCTGGAGGCCCACATCTCTGCAGAGTTAAGCTCAAGCAGCTCAGAATCACACATGCTTGGAAGTTTCTGTTGATCCTGAAGACCTTGATTATCGTGATCAGGTGTGATTTGGATTTGGTTGGAGCAAAAATGTGCAGAGCTGTGGATCTCCAGGAGTTTAAGACCATTGCACTAAGGCAAGTAAAAAGCTTTGAGGCCTGATGATGATATTAAATTATTTCAACCAGGGATGTCAAATTCACTTTCTTGCTTTAGCCAGAACACAAAGATATTGAGAAATTAATAACTGTGGAAATAATTGTTTTAATTTCAAACTGAGAAGGAAAGCCAATGTCAGTTCCTCAATCACTAATACAGCCAAATTAACTAAATGGAGAAACAAATTGCATTTATGTCCCATTTCCTTCAAAATATGACATGTACAGTATTATGGCTTATTAATTTCAAGTCACATGGTAAGTATACTTATTTAACCAGCTATTCTATTGCAAGATTACACAAACTGGAAAATTAAGTGATTCTGACTGACCACCACAGTAATTCATTTGTAACTATAAGTAATTACTAAGTAATTATAGACATTCACAGCTTCTTCCTTTTTGTAAGATTTTATTTTTAAAGATCCAAAGTGGTATTACATCATTCTGAAGGCAACCAAATGTTGAGAAAATTGTATGTCTTTTAATTTAGCTAAACCAAAAAAGAATATTTTAATTTCCATCTGGTTTCACAGTACAACATGTTTTGAACCAGTTACTTTGTAATACATGTGTATAATCTAAATCATTAAACAATATTTACTAAATAATTCTATAAACATAGATAGCTCAACAATCCCCTGCAAATAATAAAATACAAAGCCTGCATATTGATATGTTTAACTGGAAAAACCCAAATCTAGACCATTTAAAGTACTTAAAATATTGAATTAAATAAACAGGTTTATCTTTTTTTATTGATGTTTTAGTCTCCTACAGAAATTGTTTACAGAACACAAACATAAACACAGATCAATCTATAGACTCAGATAGGATGTTGTACCCGGGTGGATAAATTGATTTTATATATATATATATATATATATATACACCCAAATCATTCACAAATTTTACAAACCAATCAACTTTGCTAATCTATCACTGCCATTCTGGTGTTTTCTTGTTTCTTTGTTAATACAGGAAAAAATGTTTTAATAAAAATAAAGTCAATAAAATGACTGAATATAAAGATGAACAGAAATTGTATTGTAGAATCATAAAAAAACCCATTACAGAAATCTATATTTTGTGTGTGTGTGATTCTGTATGACTGGACAGATGTGCAGTTTGACTACCATTATTTTTCATCTCTCCCACATGCCTGGTCTCCTCAAGTACAAAAACATGACATTTCATACATTTGACATAACTGAGAGAGATAAACAGATAAATATGAACAAACTCACATCTTCATGCTTTAGGAGTTGTTTGAGCCATCATCAGAGCCTACAACAGAAAACAATATTACAGATAATAATGCAAAGACTGTTCATACAAAACTGTTTATATGTTGATATTTACACAGTGATACTTATTGGTTTTATTACAATAATAAGAAATACTGACTGAATATGAGATTACATTATAATAACAATCTAATATTAATGTATGTAAATGAAACCGAGATTATGAGGAACTTACCATTGACTGCTTTGAATTCTGAAAAACAACCAGAGAAATAAACTTTATGTTTAATAACTTCACTCATTAGAGCAGCACACAGTTATAATCATAATAATAATATCACAGACTCTGTCTTACCTGGCTTTTTCTTCTTCTGCACCACTTTGAACACAACAACAGCAATCACCGCCAACAGAATGACAGCAACAATGACTCCAGCAATGATACCGATGGGAAGAGAACCTGATAAAAACATCAGATCATTAATGAGCCTGACAATAATAGAAATCTTTCAGAAGATACAGAATCTTTCACTCTAAATAATAACAATAATGATAATTATAACAATAACAATACAACAAAACATATGTTTGCAGATGTAAAACAAGTGATCTCCATCAACACTGTTCATGGTTTACTCATTAATACAGTAAAAGATTAGGTGTATCTTTAATCAAAGGTGTTTACATCAGGACTGTGTCCCAGATGTAATCAACAGGAACTATCTGTAAAGGTGTGAACCAAAGGGCCCACACATTTAGAATAACAACAACAACAACAACAATAACAACAGTAAAGGACAAGGTCTCCAGCAGGAGGTCCTGATAGTATATATTGTTTCTATCCATTTTTTTATGTGGTAGAAAGTTGTGTCTCATGGACAGAACTATGGGAAGAAGCTATGGAAGACCTTCAGAGAAGCTAGGGAAAAACTAGAACCCTTACATGGGTTAGGATTGTTTGGAGGAGACATGCTAATACTGCTACCTTTAATAAATTCTTCTCCCCACTAGAACTTTGGTCAAGCTCACTTATTTTATCTTTTAGAGCAATCTAATACATTGGTGAGCCACCCAAACTACTGCTCAGTCAAATACAAGCTAAATCTAACAACAATCTTACCATATTCAATCACTCTTACCAGCTGTCAGTGTCTCTCTAAAGGTATCACCCTGGTGCTCCACCACACAGCTGAACTCGTTGTTCTTCAGCTCTTCAGGTGAGACTCTGAGGGTGCTGGTTTTCTGAAAGGTGCCGTCCTCATTAGGAAGAAGTTGACCCAGATCCACATCTTCATCATGATCTTCTCCATTTTTCTTCCAGGAGATTGTTACTGCTTTGGGGTGAAAGCCTGTAGCAAGACATGAGACTGGAGACGAGGAAGTCTTCTGCTGCAGAAACACCTGAGGAGAGACTGAAGACAGGGAAGATGATTAAAATAATGTGGGATTGAACGAGAAAATTAGACAAAGCCTACAACATTCAAATATGTATATATATATATAAATAACTGCTACATTTCTTCTCATATTCTGTTGTAGTTTTGAGCACAGCACACATCAATAACTTATAAAAAGCTAAGTTTTCAAAGTTTGATTGATTTGATTTCACTGTGCTCAATAAAGTCTTACTGTTTCACGAAATTCAATGTGCTTATATGCTGTTGCATGATAAAAAGCTCACATAAAATATGCATAATAATGTACCATTATGCTGAGGAATACATATTTCCTTTTATTCTGTATAATCTGTTTTCTGAGGACAGAAACTCCAGTGATGCCCAGCATCTCCTATTATAAACAGGTGAATGTTGTTTTTTGAAGCGTATATAATTGCTCTTTATGCAGTGACCTGGAAAATTATATTCCTACCTTTTCTCTCCAGAGTGTCTTTGCCATATCTCACATACTTCTGCAGCCACTCGATGCATGTGTTCTCCAGATATGCTTTCTCTTGTTCTCCAACAGCTCTATTAGCATCCCATTTAACCTTGGTAATCATAGCTTGAGGATTAGCAGAGATCCAGGTGAGTGTGTTCATATCCAGACTGATGAAGTCCTCTCCATCATAACCATCCTGCCTGTATCCTCGTGTGGTGCCATCATCATCCAGCTCACAGCCGTACATCTCCTGGTTTGTGTGAACACCTGAAAGGAGAGAATCAACACAGATTATTATCTCATCACCAATCCTCATTTCATCTGATACAATCTTAAATACTTGTTGGTAAAGCAGACTATTTTCCAGTCTTTCTCTAACCAAACATCCACATTAAGATGTTTTTAATTGTTTTAATAAAATTAATTGATCAGGTTTGTACTAATAAATACAAGCGTCCAGGAGAAGTGAACAGACAAATACACAGCATATAAACATGAATCTTGTGCCTGTGCATATTATGGGTTCACAACATTTGATAGCTTGAGGTTATTAGGCAAATATGAAAGTAAAAATAAAAAATAAATTGTAAGCTATTTCAATGGGAATCAGATTTCTGTCTTCAGACACAGGTCAGACGTCCAAATTCTGGAGATGTAGCTTGTGCAGATTTTTCTGCTTACTCGAGTGCAACAACATCTGATCTGAGTCTGAATTTCATGATATCTTTTCAGACACGGATTGCTATGTGGTAGCTAGGGTGTTGCTATGCAGTTGTTAGGTCTTAAATGAAAATCATGTGTTTTATATGCTTTTATATCACAGCTGTATTCCTGTAGTATTAAAACGGCATTTAAATATCATTAAAGTTCAGCAGGACAGGTTTTGTAATTTATTTTTCTTCAACAATATTTTTCTTTTGAATTTTGAGAGAATTTCATGGTACTCATTAATATTGATGCAATTTTGTTTTTCCCCAATCAAATAAAAAATATATATATTTTACATTTTATTTTATTTCATCTGATCTAAAACATCTGTTCACACATGAACCAGTTCATTTCTTAAAACGGAAGAACTTGATTAAAAACATATTATGTATGTATTATATTATATTATATATGTTTTTTTGAGAAAACTGTTTAAGTTGTTGTTTTGTATTTTTAGAGAATTTTATGGTACTAATTAACATTTATGCACTAATTATGATCACTTCTCCACTGAAAATATTTTTTTTCTAATATTTTCATCTCATCTAAAGCCTCTCTGCTTACACATTTTTATTTTCAGTAAAAGCAATGTGATATATTTTTGTTCACTAATATTTTGGTTCTTTTTATATTCTGTACTGAGATCATTTAGTATTAATAGATATTTATGCAATAATTAAAAAATATATATTTTTTAAAATTTATTTTTTATTTAATTATTGAAAATAATTAAAAAATAATTCTAACATTTTCATCACATTTGTCCTCTGTTTCTGAAGCAGAGCCAGTTGATTTCTTATAAAAGAAGAAATAGAATAGAACGTAATATATAATATATATAGAAAGATATATAGTAAAGTAATAGGAAATTATTTGTTTACACTGGATATATTATTGTAATGAATCGCGGGAATCGTGCGGATCCATAAGCAACAATGTTTATTAGGGATAGTCAAACAGGCGATGGTCAAT
>JAUYWG010000019.1:752248-766677 GCA_034779775.1 Enteromius afrohamiltoni | reverse complement strand
GTATTGAAGGTGGAGAGAGCACTGGTTATTCACTCCCGCTGCCTACAATCCCTGCCTGACCTGGGATTCGAACCCACAACCTTTGGGTTGCGAGTCCAACTCCCTACCCATCTCCATCTCTTGCCTTCCACACTGCAAGTTTGGAGTGAACTACTCCTCCTGTTTAATACTTTAAGGCCCAGTTTCACAGACAGGGCTTAGGATTAATTTATACATTTAACACATTTTTTTAAACATGCCTTAGAAAAAACATTACTGGTGTGAATCTTAAGACAAAATAAAGGCACTGAGATATTTTAAGATCAGTCAGTGCAAGTTTCTTTCAGTTAAAATAGCTCAGATTTACAATTTAGTCTAGGACTAGGCTTAAGCCTTGTTTGTGTGTGACTTAATAAAACACCACAAAAGTGATATTGTTCTGCTTTAATTTTCTTTTACTTTTTGGGGTTAACATATGATTAAAGGTTAACATGACAAAAAAAAAAAAAAAATTATTATTATTTTTATATATATATATATATATATATATGTGTGTGTGTGTGTGCGCACTAGAATGTGAACATTGCATGATTTCAAAATGCTTATATCGCCATAGCAACAAATAGAATGAAATCTACAGGCCTACATTCTATTCTGACAATGACATCATAATAGCTGTTAAACATTACAAGGAATTCTGTTGAAAAGAGCTTCACTTGGTATCTGATTGTTGTGTTTGCTGCTTGCTTATCACTCATTCAAGCCAGTTTTGTAGCTGTTGTTGAGATAATCTTCACTCTGAACATGTGGGACATTGTGAGAAATACTCTCCAAAGTCAGGGCCTTCCATGCCTAGTAGGCAAACCGATTTGTAGCAGATCTTCTGCATCTCCCTTCTTGCCTGAGACTGGACAAAAGAAGACATCTTCAGTTGAAAGGCCTCCAGGACGTCGTGGGCCAAGACCTCCTACCTATTCAATGGATGTGGCAGAGACCATTGTCACAGAATCTTCATATAGGCCTATGTCTAATCTGAAATGTCATGATCACATTTCCGCATGCTCATTGCCCCATTTTGTGAGGGTGGACAAACATAGGTTTCTGCATAAACGGGATGTTGCTGTGTCCACGAACATGCCTGTTCTAGAACCAGTTCACTGTCCTGTGAAACCTCTTTTTGCATGGAACAAGTCAGCAGGACATTTCTTCTTGACAGAAGCTGGAGAGAAGTCATCAGTTTCAGGAGAAAGACCACCGGGCCGTCGAGGGTCCAGACCTGTTAACCATGTTATGGGCATGGCAATGAGAAACGTCAGTGAACCTTTATTTGAGTCTGATCTGAAAACTACTGCTCTCCTCTCCTTACCCCGACTGCCCAGTATTGCAAGTCGACCATTGAGGGTGGACAATTGTACATCTCTGCTCGGACATCGTGTTGATGTATCCACAAAACTGCCTATTCTGGAACCAACCCGTGTTCCTGTGAAGCCTCCTGTGTACCGGCAGAAAAGATGCAGTATCGCTGTGGCAAGGAATCTCACATCCTGTCAGGGTATATGATCATGAGGATGTTAAGCTGAAGAGGGCTCAGCCACCAAAAGAATTCACCTCAGAAGGTTTGACAAGACGCTAGAATCCACTGCTTGAATCCATACAACGCATCCCTACAGAAGACAAGATGATGTAAAAGACGATGATGAAAATAAATAAATAAATTGTACATTAGCTTTTTGTGCATGAAATGTTCCTTTTTCATACATTGAAATATTGTTTGTGCATTGAAAATTGCATATTGCCATTGCATAGTCTAATCTTGGCCAATCTAAATAATATTCAGTATCAAAAGTCATAGATTAAATATGACACATGATTTATCTTAAAGTTGTGTTTACATTTATTTATTAAGAGAATATTAGTGAGGAGTTGAGTACCGAAGGTACTTTTTGTTGTGCCATGTCAAATACAGTCTGTGTTCCCAAGTTACTCCCATACAGCTGTGACATGAAAATATGTTATTTTAAAATAATTACATAAAATCTTTGTTCAGATGCATAAAAGATTACCAGTTCTAATAGAATCAGTTACAGTTGATTTATTAATAAATGCTAAAACTATCAAAAACATCTGTTCTTAAAATAAATAAATTGTCAACCAGAAGAAAATATTACTCACTGCTCACAAATTTAAGGGTATAGTGCACCTTTTTGGTATAGAATGTCCAATTGTCACACAGTTGGTCTTTGTGAGAGACTGACCTACTGTACAGTTCAAAAGTTTTAGGTGTTTTTGAAAGAAATCTCTCATGCTCACTAATATTTCATACAGTATCATACTAGTATTTAAAACAAATATAGCTGAATTTTATATATTTATATATGTATATGTATAAATATACATCATATTACATGAATAATAAAAAAATAAAAAAGGTTATTCCTGTATTGGCAAAAGCACATTTTTAGCAGCCGGTAAGCCCACTCCAGATGTGGTGCTCTAGAAAAATCATACATTTTGAAAACAGTCTCGCTACTTAATATTTTCATTTAACTGATACAATGTTAATATGCCAAGCTATTAAAGTTCTGAAGTCTGTTTTGTAGCTTTGAAAGTCACATGATGAATTAAAGCCCATCACAAGCAGCTTTTTAAATATGAATATAAATAGAAGGAGCTCAGTGTCATTCACACAAACACTAAACACCATCGTAATGAGACTCATTCAACTTAAATACGCAATAAACATTCATTTAACAACATTACATGTAACACACAGCCCTAATAAACATAACTGATAAGAAAAAAATAAGAAACATTTATTTCCAGTGACATTTTTACAGTTTTTTACTGTTAAAATCACAGCCATTTTTTATAGTGTATACTGGCCCAGTTCACAGAGGTACAATTTATTTGGGAACACAAACTGTGCAATAGGAGGATATAAAAAATGCAGACTTCAGGACCCGGTGAAGGTTTGCGTAGCTTCACCTCTATTCCACCTTTATTCTGCCTCCTTTTAGGTTAGTCTGTTTGAGCACCTGCATAAAGAGTCACCCAAGGTAGTGCGGTATAAGGGACGCGAGTGCTCACATGATTAATTTACGGTTGGTGAGAGAGCTCAACGCACTGCAAACTTCGGAAACCCTTGCAAACAGAAAAAAAACGACAACAAAACATCTTCATCAGTTTGACAACACAGGCACTGCAAGAAAAAAAACGGACCACAACGGAAATGTTTCAGGGGAACCTTACAAAGTGACAAACCCATCCGAGAGTAACTTTAGCTAACATAGCATTAAAATAATGTCCCACAGTAAAGTGTGTAATTCGTCAGATTAGTCTAATAATATATGTGTGATCAGATTGTTAAAACAAACACAAATAAACTCACCTTTTAGTTCAGCGACAATATCTATGCTCTGACCAAAAGACAAATAATCAGGTCCCAGTTGGATTCATCACTTTTTGAGGTCAGTGCGTTTGTGTGTTTGCAGCGCCTCCCTGTATTTGGTTTGCATGTGTTTTTTTCTGTTTGCATGTGTTTTTTCTTTTGAATGAGAATTCTTCTGTTTTCTAACGAGAAAACAAGACACACACGGTAATAAAAGTACTGCGCACTGTGAATGTAAGACACTCTTGTTATATTTGCCAGATCCACCTTCCACCCCAGACTTCTTATATGAATTACTTCTAGCATATTATTTGTTCTCTTCAGAATTAGGTGCATGCATATATTTATCATGATTATCAACACAAATATTTAAAGAATAGGGAATGTGTCTTATTTAGGACTTGAATGTTTTTTGCACTTAATCCTTAAACATTTATTTATTAAACATTTATTTCCCCCCCAAAACACCTTCAAGCTAATTCACACTGCTATACTCCCAACAGGGTGAATATTCTAGTGTAAATGAACCATAATGCTGTATGTTCGGTGTGAGATTTGTAAAATCGTGTTTGCTATAATTATAATACAGTACATCTATTTAAGTGACCCAGTGTGAAGCATAATTGGTGGGTCACAGAATTCATCAACTGAATAAATCAGCACTGAATGAATGGTCTAATAACTAACCCATAAAGACAGTCCCTTACTGCCACCTGCAGGAAAAACACTTTAACATGCAATAAAAGCACTGAAAAATGGCTAACGCAATATTCTTTTTTCTAAATCAGATATACCAATATTATAAAATTATAAAATAGTATTTATTAAACAATAATAGACATTATAAACTATATTTATTATATAATATTTAAAACATGTTCCTTCTGTAATTTGTTAAAATGTAATCCCTTAAAATATTAGTATTCATTTTAATGCAAACAAGTAAAAGGATTGCATTATGATTACTATTGTAACTGCAATACAATTATCTGTAACTTGTTTTATTTTACAAATAAAATGTTGTTGTTTTTTTTCCAATGAAAAGTTTAATTAATGTGCTCTTAATAAAATTTTCCAGTCATTGCATAATTATCATGTTCTACTTGATACAATTTTGGTTTGTTAATTATAAATATATATATAATTTGTTGTGTTTTTTTTTTTTCTTTCTGAGAACTACCCATGTTATATTACTTTCATGTTTTGTGAAAAAAATACAATGAGTTGTGTGTATAAATTATTAGGCTTACATAAACGTATAGGCTTAACCAGATTTCAATGCTACTTTAATACATTGAATATTCAGATTTAACACTGTAAAGAAAACGTTTTGATGGCAGCATGTAAAGTACCAATTTGGACGTGGTACGTTTTAAAAAAATAGGAAGGAGACATTCGAACATTATAGAGACGTTTCTGCAATGTTGTGAAAAAAACGTATTTATAACATTTTAAAAAAATACATAGGAAAAAACGTCACACAACTTTTTTTTACAATGTTGTTGTGTTTGCTGGGTACTTACTGATTAATCCACTAATACTAGGTCTCTTACTAAAATCTGTTGTTTTTAGAAATATTTCTTGCATTATGTTGTAATTATTCAAAAAAGGGGAAAGAGCACTTCAGTCAGGGACCACTTGAAGCCCCTGCGTGCTTCACCACCTCGAGACAGAGAGCTTTCTCCCGCCTTTACCTCTCCGTTTGATCTGCCGATTTGCAGGAATAAGTAAGCCCTCGAGCTGCTTATTCTCCTCGGCTGTCTGAGCAAAGCATAAACAGTTAAGCAGTGCCAGCTTTTGCTCGCTTTCCCGCTGCTTTTCATCTGTTTTACGTTGAGAGAAAAAAGGCGGAGTCTAGTGCGTTCGCTCACTGACCCCTCAAGCTCTCATTCTCTCACTGCCCAGGCGAGAGCTGTGCATCTGCTGTTGGGACTGAGTATTCGAGCGAATTTTCACCTCATTGTGTGTTTCATGTGACGATTAATTGCACCTCATTCAGCTGCTTGATCATGAAGCTGTTTCACAGTCTAGCTTGCTCGCTCGTTCGTTCTATCTCCCACATTCTAACACTCTTCCCGTCCACGGCGAGAGCTCTGAATTTCGCGTATAAGATTGGGTATGTTTGAGCGAACAAAACATCAGAAAAAAGGGGCGCGAGCTCAGTCTGCCTCACAGTCTAGCAGCGCATTTCACTGACTCCCTCACGCTCTCATTTTCTTCCCTTCCAAGGCGAGAAATGAATTCGCGATTGAGATGGAGTACGTTTAAGTGAATTATTTAGACACAATCGGCCTCAGTGCTTTTTTATCTTCTTCCTAGTTGCAGCTGCACTATCTTATAAGGCTGCCTTACAGTCTCTTTGCGCACGTTCGCTGACTCTCTCGCTCTTACTCCCTGCCCAAGGCGTCAGCTCTGTTTTCGGGTTGAGAATTTGAGTAAGTTATGCCAGCCGCAGCAGACAAGAGCTGCTTTCCTATCAGCACCCTCTGCCTCATGGAGCTATGGGCACGGTAAAGAATCTAAATGCTGCACTAACAGGGTCCATAAAAGTGTCTTTGCAGCACAACGTTTTAAAGGCAGCCATACAAGATCATATGAAGAGCAGTTTTGCACATTCACAAAATATCAGTTATCAGTCCCTACACAGCGACATAACTACAGACATAATAAATCCCTTATCACTCCGCCTGATGCCTGGTGCGCCATTCCTGGGGTGTCAAAGTGGTTTTTGGGGATATTAGAAGAAGGCTACTGCTGTCAGTTTGCCAAAAATAACGAGGCCCTTCAGCAAAATCATTCATACTTCGGGCTCGAGCCCCGCCGCTCAGGTGCTACGAGCCGAAGTCAAAGCCGAAGTCAATACGCTGCTATCGAAAGGGGCGATTCAAAACGTTTCCCCCTCAGACAGAGAAAAAGGGCATGACAGCCGGTATTTTTCTAGTCCCAAAGCGAGACGGCGGGCTCAGGCCCATTCTAGACTTAAGAGTCTTGAATCGCGTTCTTCTCTAACGGCGCTTCAAAATGATGACTCTCAGAAAAACCCTCCCGCAGCCTCTTTCGAGCCAGGCCCCAAGCGCACTCTGAAACCCTTTCAAAGGATGCTCGGTCTGATGTCAGCAGCCTCGCCGGTCCTGCAGCTCGGCCTCCTACACATGAGGCCCCTGCAGTTCTGGTTAAAAAAGCACAGGTGCCGCCGCAAGCCTGGCGTCTCGGCCACCAAAAGCTCAGAGTAGATGCAGCCTGCATTTCAGCACTGCGCCTATGGAAAGACATTCAATGGCTGCAAAATGGAATCCCTCTCTATGAGGTTAACAGGAGGAGAGTGCTTCTCACAGACGCGCTCCAAGATGGGTTGGGGCACGCTGCACGAGGGCTCTCTGGCCTCCGACCTATGGTCAGAGAAGGACAGCAGATTACACATCAACTAGAAATGATTATGATCAGATGATCTGGCACATATTCGGCAGAGAGGAAATAGACCTTTTCGCCTCGGACGAAAACACTCGCTTCCCAGCATATTTCACCATGGAAATGGCTGAAATTCCTCTCTATGCATTCCCTCCGACATCCCTAATACCTCAGTTCATCAGCCGTGTCAGGGAAGAGGGCCACAAGCTCATACTGGTAGCCCCTCTGTGGGTGAACCAGCCGTGGATAGAGAGCCTATATGCAATGCTGACCGCAGCCCCGCGGCCAATTCTCCAGAGACGCGATCTGCCATCTCAGGCAAATGGCACAATCTGGCTCTCCATGTATGGCTGCTCGAAGGCAGCCTGCTCGCCTACCAGAGAGTGTGTTGAACACCATTTCTCAAGCTAGAGCTCCGTCCACAAGGCGTCTCTATGCTTTGAAATGGGCTGTATTTTTTAGATGGTGCGCAGAGCACTGTGAAAACCCCCCTAAGTGTGACATATCGCTGATACTGTCATTCTTACAGCACTTGCTGGATATGGGCCCAGCCCTTTCCACCCTCAGGGCTTACGTAGCGGCTATATCAGCCCACCAGCGTTGACGCCGCAGGTATAGGCTCATAAGCCTCCAAGTGATTGGCGCTTGTGACGTATGAGACCTCGGGTTTCCCCTAGGTCCTGAGACATGAAAAGAGTACTGCGCTATGTGCTATGAGAGGACGTCGCTTCAGTCGATCTAACCTGAAGATGGCTGGCGGTTCCTTGCCTCAATAATGTTGGTGACTTCTTACTACGGTTGGCAATGAGCTTTTTGGTGTTTGCCAAATTGGTTTGGTACGATTGTTAAATAAATAATTGCACAATTATGCGTGCCTATCTGTTTGAATTACATTTTTTTTATAACTAAGGTAGCATTGATTTAAAGGTTCAATTGGTTAAATTAAAAAAAAAATAGCTTAGATGTAGTAAACTACTTTTACCATGTTGTTGTAGCGTGCTACATTTCTCAGGGTAGTAGCTTTACCCCCAGTTTCACAGACAAGGCTTAAGCTAGTCCCAGACTAAACTGCATGTTTGAGCTGGCTCAGATGAAAATATCTTGCTCTTACCTATCTTAAAACATGTCAGTTTCATTGTTCTGTGTTAAGATTCACACCTGTAATATTTTCATATAAGATATTTTTGTAAAAGTTGCTTAAATATCTTAATTTAACTAATGCCTAGTCTTGGCTTAGGCTAAGCCCCGTTTGTGAAACCGGTCCTTAGTGTAGTTAAGCTAAATTCAATGTAGAGTAACTGATAGCTTAGCTCACTACATTTTCTAAGTAGCTTGCCCAACACTGAGGCAAAACTTCACACATCTGTCCATGCGGCCATGCCTGGGAAAAGTTGGGAGAGCAGCAAGTCAAACCCCACTGGGGATCCAGAATGCATTTATAACTTAATTTTCAAAATTTACATGAATTGTAGACAACACAAAATAAATGATAGAGAATACTTTCAGTAAAGTGAACTATATACAGAAAAAAAAGCAAAAGTCAGACGAGATTACACATTCAGTCAGGTAAAGTTGGGGTTGGAGGAAGGAGATTAAATCGGAAACAGTGATACGATAGAAGATATGCTGAAAGAATGGGAATTTTAAATAGTATTAAAGATGCTAAAAGATTAAATTAAAATTTCCAGTTACTTAAACATATTTACATATTTTATGCAAATTGTGTATTTATGTTCATCTAAAACTTCCCAAATATTTGAAAAACATCCTCATCAAACTCGCCTTTGTTTATTGTTTTAAAAATGCTAAATCTAGCATTTTTCACATTTAATGGCCTTTAAAATATTGGGTCTTTTAAACCTTCCTTTTGATATCTTTATATTGCGAAAGCAATGCTGGTAGGTCCGTGGTTCTCAACCGTGTGGCGCGAGATAACTTTAAAAAAATATATTATTCACTAATGTTATGATTAACATGTTAAATAATGTAAAAAATAAATAAATAACAGCACCACCTCTCTATGTATTCTGTGAAATGCAGCCTGTAAGAACAAATGATACACAAATAGCTCTTGGCTGGATAAAGGAAGCCAGTGTCACACTAGCACAGGGCTGTCCAAACCCGGTCCTAGAGGGCGGGTGTCCTGCAGAGTTTGGGGATCTGTTGAGGAACAAGTGTCCTATTAATGTCATTGCATAAATAAACACTAGAGGGCGACAAACGTATGCACAAAGTGAGCCTTGAGTCCTGAGAAATCCGTCCACATACTATGTTATACTAAATACTAAATTATCTTTAAAAAATTATAAATATAGTGTATTGAAATCGTTTTAAAAGGATGACCTAAAAATAAATAATATACCATACACTCATCTCCTAGCTTCATATACTCAGATTCATCAGATACAACCACAGAGTGTTATTTATTTATTGGAGATGTTTGGGATTATAAATATGTGAATTGGGTTACATTGTGAACATATAGTGCTTTCAAAATCGTATTAAGGCTAAGGCATTTAAATACATATGCCCCTACAAATGATTTTGCTCATCACCTATTTATATGGTAATAGTCTATCAAGTTTACATCACTTTCACCACGTTCAACACAGTTTGTCACTTGCTTTGCTATCCGTCGGTTGGCATGAAAGTGTGTGTGATTTTCAGGTACACGGACCATGATCTTTATCTCCTGAGTTTCCCTAAAACACATTGCAAGAACAGGAGGGATTCATTGGAGGTCAGAGTCATTAACCTCACTGCTGAAACACACACTAGGAGTGTGAGCCAACAAGGTATTTTCTATACCAAACACACCATAAGATCACATACCAAAACACTCTGTCAACACTGCTAACACACACACACACACACGAGTTCCTGCTGCTGCTTCAGTCACTCTGGATCTTTTATTTGCACTGAATTCTGAGTTCAATCAAAAACTAAATCAAATCAAGAGGTTTTCACTATAAATTTTATAAATGCATACATGTTTGTTTATGTTGTCTTCTTTGCTTTCAGTTTCTAAAACACTTATAGCAGTCATAGCAGTGCATTAAATGATTTAATTTCAGCCTCTGCTAGAGCTTGGGGAGAGATCTCAATCATTTCTTATCAAAACTTTAAAGTTTAAGTTATGAGCTGCTGTATATTAATTTGTAATTGTATGGATTTATAGAATTTACATGAGTTACATGAGATAAAATAGTCATTCACTGAAATGGACAACTCCATTAATTCTTCAAAGCTTTAGAAACACAAACTCTAAGCAATTTTGTCCTCTGACTTAACTTTGCATGTGAGGCTGTCATATCCAGCATGGAGTTTAGAGAGCTATTTGGAAAGGATGTGATTAATTAATATACTATTAGGCTCTTTCAGATCTCTTATGGTAATCCAGTAAAAGCCAGTCAAGGGAAGGTTTGTTTTGACGAGCTTTGAGGCTTTCCCTGTCAGTGAGAAGAAAGTGTGTTGCTCAGACTGTCAAAGCCTTGTTTTCTGCTAAAGCTTATCCACCAGGGTTGACCTTTGACCTTAAACCCCTGCCCTCCAGCCTGCACACCTCTGTCCACGCGTTAGAGAGATCGACTGTCAGGCAGAACCTTCCGGAACTCTCCTGTTCCTCGCTCTGATTGGCCAGGGATGTTGCCAGTTAAGCCTGTGGAACTAGAGGAGGATCAAATGAAACAGAAACTGAGAGATGGCATAAAAATCAGATTAGTTTGGAGGAAAAGAGTAGACTAGGCTAATTAGATTTTAGCAGTGTTTGACCGTACAGCACTTGCCACCATGAAGTTAAGGTGTTGTGAATAGTTGCTGTTTATATAGTTTATATAGTCTCTTCTGATTCACTTCTCTTTCTTCCAAATTAAGAAGCATTTGACATTTCCAAGAATCACACGGTTCCTCTACGATTCCTTTTTTTTAAGTACGTGTAAGATGTCTTAGTGCAGATGTAGAATAAGCAAAAGTAAAGAAGACATACAGTACATGGGTATTTTTTAAAAGCAAATCAGTTGATTTTTGCAAGATTTATTAAATCACCAAAGTTTAATTGTGATAGTAAATATTTAACACATAGTGCATAATAATAGAATTAGTGATGCAAATCAGCAGAAGGTCACTGAAATCCCCTTCACTTCCTATTTATGCTGATGTTAGTGAATTAATAGCAGATTTAAGCCCACACATTTTCCCCACACCCAGTGAACATACGGTGCATGATAATGCATTTATGCTTTTCTGATTTACTTACAGCATTTGAGATTTGTAGGCAACATAAGATTCCTGCCTATAAGCAATTTCAGGGAGTTAATTGTAAAAATACTGTAATACTTACTTTACTTTTCTAAGTGATTGGATTTTGTATGTAATGAAATGACTGCAACCAGTAAGATATCATCTAGAACATCCTAGCAACTGAATGTGCACTGAAAAGTCACAAAGAACACGTAGCAACACCCTGGCGACCAGCCACAACACCCTAGCATCACAATGGCCATTAATGTTTCCCTTAGAAGATGTAAAAATCTGGTTTCATTTTTATTAAAGTAGTTCATAGTTCACTCAAAAATAAATAATCTGTCATTACTCACCCTCATCTTGTTCCAAACTCATAAAACCTTTGTTCATCTTCGGTACATAAATTATATAGATTCTTGCCTGGGCATATTCTTGCCTGGGATAGTTCAGATTCTGTCATTAACTACTCACTCTCATGTGCCAAATCTCTAAGACCTTCTTTCGTGTTCGTGACACAATAAACACATTTTTGATGAAATCTAAGAGCTTTCTGACCCTGCATAGACAGCAACACAACTGTTAAAGGCCCAGAAAGGTAGTAAGTACTGTACATCATTAAAATCAGTGGTTCATCCTTAATTTAATGAAGCTAAGAGAATGCTTTTTTATGTGAAAAGAACAATAAAGTAATGACGTCATTCATTCTTCTCTTCCTTGTCAGTCTTCAAAATGTGTTTATGAACTCTGCTTTCAATCAAGGCTTAATTTGGCTTTATTTATTTTATTTTCCAAATACTAATGTTTAGGCTTAATACATTTTTTTTTTATTTTGGTTTTTAGTTACTTTTTAATTTAATTGATTTTTTTAGTTATTGTAATTCAGATAATGCTTCAGGTTGCCAGCATTTGTCATTTTCATTTATCTTACGTTTTTAATTTACCATTTATATTTTAGCTTTATTTCAACTAAGAATTGTGTTTTTAATAGTTTCAGTTTTAGTTAATGATCTGTCTGTGCCGCGTGAAGAAGAAATCCAGTCAGGCCTCTGCCAGCATTATGTCACATATGTATTAAAAAACGAGCTGTTATCTTCAAAAGCCATCTCCTGGTGACTCACAACATGGCCAGGGACCTCGCTGCTTCACAGACATGCTGCATTCCAGTGCTCATTCCACACAGTACAATAACTTCCTGGAATTCTTCGAAGCCTGGCCGACGGAGCCAGGGCACTTCCTGTTGTCCTTGTTGTAGCACTTCCTGTGTGGCCAGCGCGATCAGGTTCTGTTGCTATGGTAAAGGAGCAAACACCTCCAACCAGTTTATGCCGGAGCGTTCAGTCATCCAGTGTATGACAAATGTTGGAAATGTACCAGGTGATGTTAAACAGGATGATAAACAGTTACCACTTTCACTGGATGTTTTCTAGAAGAAGACATCTTGTAGTCAAAGATTAAAATACTTCATTTAACATTCAAACTGTCATCTCTTATACTTTGCAACTAATTTGCCAATGTATTTAAAATGCAGTTTATTCCTGTGATGCAAAGCTGAATTTTCAGCATCATTGCTCCAGTCTTCAGTGTCACGTGTCCTTCAGGAATAATTCTAATGCTAATTTGCTGCTTAAGAAACATTACAAGTTGACAACAGTTGTGCTGCTTCATATTGAATAAATTCATATTAATACATTTTTCCATCTTTGAAGAATAGAAAGTTTCGAAGAGATTTATTTTTTATACATTATAACATTATAAATGTTGCTCAATTTAATACATCCTTGCTGAATAAGTCATATTCTTTTTCTAAAAAAATGACCCCAGACTTTTGCCCAGTGTATCAAATCAAACATGACTTAAAGGAGTCATACAAAGCCAATTTTCCACAAGCTAATATGATTATTTAGGATCTTAATGGAAAGTTTGTAATATAGTTTGTTTTAAAATTTCTCAAAGATAGTGTAAAAAAATGCTACCCAGTCAAAAATAGCTCTTTAGAAATCACTCTGTTCTGTGTACTTCCGCTTTAAATTTTCACAAGCTCTGCTGACTCCGCCCCTCTTTTCCAAGGAGCTCTCTGAGGATCTTTTTTTAGCCATATTCAAAGTGAAACTTGCTAATTAGCACATTATTAGGAAAGGCGATATGCAAAGATTCATTAAAAGGCATTAAAGCTTCTGTAGGTGAGGCTGGATCATGAATGATTTGCGTGAACATAAAAGCATTTCGGTTGATCAAGGGTGCATTTCCTTCACAACCAAACGTAATGTTAAATCTCTGCATTTTCAGTCATGTTGGGGGTAAATTACTACTGCTACTTTCATTAATACATTCAACAACAAAACACCTCAATCTCTTAGGAGTCTTGCTTGTCTCTGCATCTTAGGGCAGGTCTGAGGTAAGACACCAGTCAATCAACTCCCTCGACGCTGTCAATCAACTATTGTGGGAGTGGCATCACACCGCATGCATTTGAGAATGCTTGATTTCAGAAGGGGCAACTTATTTTATTAAATTAAAAGAAAACTACTGGTGGATCTTTATCATTGTAGGGTGGTTGTGTACACACACTCCCAACACACATTTCAGTCCAAACAGGTGCATGTGGCAACGGATGACCCCTTTAAGCTTAATAAATTAGATAAAATGGTTGATTATTTAATAATTCATCTCTTGCCTGATGTCTAATTGCTTAAAAGTCTCAGTAAGAACATTTCTCATCAAATGATCTGCTAGTGAGCTACTATGCTCTATACTTCCATACTTTTAAAATAATGATAAATGTAAAAATGAAACGCAGCAAAGCATAAAACTCTCTTAATAAATTTATCAACTTTATAAAATGACTAGAAAACATTCATCTGTTACATCCTGTTTGTATGAAACCGTGTAAACAGTTTAACTTGTGAATGGTGCTTGATCTGTGCATATTTATCTTCTGATTCAAACAAAATTAATTTTTGAAGTTAAAAATGTCTTAATTGATTTGTTGAAAAAGCTTTTGAGATGAATTGATGGACTCTGACGGCACCCATTCACAGCAGAGGACTGGTGAGCAAGTGATGTAATGCTACATTTCTCCAAATCTGTTTCTAAAGAAGCAAACGCATCTACAAATGGCCAGAGGGTGAATAAATGTTCAGCAACTTTTCATTTTTGGGTGAGCTATTCCTTTAAAGACATTTCTGTTACTTTTATATGATAAACAATTCTAAAACTAAGTCCTGAAACAAATTCAACTGAAAACCATGGATCTATATAGTTTTAGATACTAGATCATTTCAAATCCTCCCCACAGGCTAAAGTTTAAACCATGCATCTTGAAACAAATCCAGCCGGGAACCAATGATCTATACAGTTATACAAGATCATTTCTAACCTTCCTTCAGGCTAAGGTTTAAACTCACAACACACA
>JAUYWG010000019.1:711233-727062 GCA_034779775.1 Enteromius afrohamiltoni | reverse complement strand
GAGCGCAATCAAGTGCACGCCAATATTCATTGGCCTTTTGTATAAAGCTCAAAGGCATTTGGTCTCTCTGGCAAGTTACCGTATGTAAAGTGTCCGTTCCCTCCTTCAAGGAACTTGGGTTACGTTCGTAAACTAGACGTTTGTGCTTCTAATTCATGACTGGCGTTTTGTTCCCATTCAAAGGCTTGGAGGGGTCTGGAGAATTTTTATTATAACTCATATTGGATTCATCTGAAAGAATAAAGTCACATACATTAGGATGCGTCAAAGGTGAGTAAAAGAAGGATTATTTATATTTTTGGGTGAATTATCCCTTTAATAATGTTTTACAAATGGTTCCTCTATGTTTTGCTATGAAAACCCCTTATTTGAAACCATAATTTTCTTAATTTTGAACCTTCTTTCTGAAACCAGCAAACACCGAAAACATCCAAGCATTGGGTTTAGTGCAGACAAACAGCATCTCATTTTCCCTTAGATGTATTTACTCCCACCTTGTTGTCTCGTTCTCTCTCTGAGTTTGTCTTGCTCCCAGACAGAAAGCTGTTCTTGGTGTTAACAGGAAGTTGAGTCATCAGCCTCATTACCTGGAGAAAGCCGTTAAATGGTCCATTATCAAACGTGATAGCTGCTTTCCTGCAGGAAGAGAGACGTGGGCAGACGTTACTGGAGATCTGCGGTCTGTGTTTCGCTGAAATGAGATCACAGCTTATACTTCACATGATTTATTTTAAAGGAATCTTCTATCATTTAAGATCTGTGATCACACACATACACTATTTAAAAGTAGGGGTATTTTACAAATACTTTTATTCAGCAAAGACGTTTTACACTGATCAGTAGTAACAATTAAAGTGCTTATAAATGTAAAAATAAACCATGCTTTCTTTAGACTTTTCATCCAGTAAATCACTTTCCACAATTTAATAAGGCAAAAGAAATTCAGCTTTGAATCATAGGAAAAAAAATTAAAATTAAAATACCAAAATACAATAACAAAAAAAAGGTTAATATGTTCGCGTGTGTGTAGGCGTGTGTGTGTGTGTGTGGACCTGGTATTTATCACATTATACAGTAGCAATACCAGTAAATGTTGACCTTGTGGGGACATTTCTTAGGTCTCTATGAAGAAACAAGCTTATAAATCACACAGAATAAAGATTTTTAGAAAATCTAAAAATGCACATAGTTTCCTGTAAAAGGAAGGTTTAGGTGTTGGGTCAGTGTAGGGCAATACCACATACAGTTTGTACAGTATAAACACCATTACGCCTATGGAATGTCCCCAAAAAACATGTAACACCCAACATGTGTGTGTGTTTGGTTTATGTGATTTATGAAGACACAAATTTGTATAATGACATGGGTATGATATAGGTATTACAATATGTAGATGTTTTATGAGGAAACAGTGTCCCCGTAATTCAAAAGTCTTAAAAACATACTATTTTTAAATCTAAAAATGCACAGTTTCCTGTAAGGGGTAGGGCAATACCACATAGCATTACGCCTATGGAGAGTCCCCATAAATCACAAAAACCAACATAAGTGTGTGTGTGTGTGTGTGTAATTAAAACATTTTGTATTTTAAGATATCACTCTTTGGATAAACATCATTTTAAAAAGTGTAGCCAAATAGTGGCATTAATTAGTTTTAAACCCAGAATATTCTATTAAACTATACTGAAATACCTTTTTTTTCTTGCCTCTGTCTTTTGTTCTTAGCCTAAGGTCGTTTTGGAAGAGATGACAGTTTAACGAGGTCTTACATATTTACAGGTCACATAATCTTACTTACGACAGACTACTCTTGGAGAAGCAACATGTTAAGCGTATTTTCCAACAGTCTGCCTGGGCTTGTCATATATGATGGATGTAGAAGACATCCCAGACTGAAAGCGAGCTGCTGTGGGAGGACACAGACGGGCCCCGGAGCCGTTTTTCAGGGATATGACGGATCAGGAACACTGAAGGAAACCACATGTCTGTCGTAAGGATAAGAGTTCAACTCAAGAGTTCTATTTATTGCCTTAATTTCAGTCTAATTAACGTGTAGTTATTTATATACATTTTCTAGTATAACTACATAAACGTACTACAGTACATTTTCTAAAAAAAAAACTGCATTGCTATGTGAAAGTGAGATAGTGTTTTTTTGTCTAACAAAATCTAAAATACAGTAAAACCTGTAATAATGTGAAATATTACAATTTACATTCCTATTTTAATATATTTCAAAAGCTGAATTTTTCAGTAGTCATTCTCTAATCATCTAATGTGCTAATTTGGTGATTAAGATTTTTGTATACATATTTTAATATTATAATCATAATAATGTTAAAAACAGTTGTGCTGCTTGTTTGCTTGCTTTTTATTTATTTATGTGTTTATTTATTGATTTATTTAGGAATCTTTGATGATTTAAAAAAAAAAAAAACTTCATACCAATTATGAAATATTATTTCTATTATTATTATTGTACAGAATTTGCATAAGATGTAATTGTTATATTTTGATATGAATTTAATTTCAGGTTAATTTCAGTTAGTCAAAATAGATTTTGAGGATTAGGTAGAAAATTAAAAGCAAAACATGGTGTGAGAGGATTTACTCTCCTAATATTTAGGATGAAGTCTACTATGAGCATTAATAGTGGCAATTACGAGTCAAATTATTAGGATTTACAATGTACTGTATTAGGATTTGGAATAAATGCAATCTGATCACAAAATAGCAAGGTTGTCTCGTACCACTAGATGGCAGTCAGTATCTCCATCCTGAAGTCCAAGCAAAGGGAGCTGACCTCAGTCCACAGAGAGAAAAATCTACACAAACACATATTAACAAATATGAATAAATTGGCAAATATGTGAAAATTTGACATTACAGACGTGGTTCAGGTCACAGCTAGTCTAAAAGCTAAAAAAAAAAGAAATAAATGTTAATAGCCACTGTCATATCTCTGAAAGCTTAAACACATGTCATACTGCACGAGCCTGCATCTCATTCTATTAGTTTTCAGCAAATCTTCCAGCCGTTGTTGTGCAGCGCGAGTGGGCGCCGGTTTGACCTCTGGCTGCGTATAGGTCACATCTCTGGTTTGCTGACATTCCTAATGAAAGCTGAGAGCATTTCTAGCCATCAGCGAGGAGGCGAGCGGACAAGGAATATCGATCTTCAGACATTTAGCAATTTACCGTAGCTGCCTCCATCCAGCAGAGGAGCAAAGGATGTTCCTTTCCCATTCCCACCTTCAGACGCTACAACAGGAACTACTTCTGTAACCATGGCGATATCTTCTCTCGACGTGATGCAGGTTTCACACGCACACAGAAATGAAGATGCCTCTCGAGTTGTGCAGGGGACGCTTAACTCTTGATGATTCTGAAAGGAATAATAAACAGAAATATATGAAATCAATAACAGTGACTCAAATATGTATTGTACAACGCATTAGAGCACACAAATAATGTGTGGGTGGATAAGATTTCTAAAAATGTTGTATATAAAAATACTGTAAAAAATGTAATATCGTAAAATATAATTCAATATATTTAAATTAAATGTTTTCTATTTTAATATATTTTAAAATCTAAACGTTCTTGCAGCCATTTTTGATCTAATATCATTTAACATGCCGATTTTAAGTTATTAACCAAGCAACATTTCTTATTATAATCAACAGTTGGGATGCTTTATATTTTTATGGAAACTGTGATATTTGTTTCAGGATTTTAGAAACATAAAGTGTAAACATAAACCAAAACAGTTTTAAAAACTAATACACTGTAATGTTTGTTTCCTTTTTATTCATTTTGTTGTGTTTTTGTCTTTTTTAACTTACAGTACTAATATAACTAAAATTAGTATTTTTCTTATATTCATTTTTAGCCATTTTAGTAAATTAAAATAGCAGAAAATGAAAAATGCTGCTTTGTCAACTAGTTATATAATAAAAATTAACTATATAAATATAATGTTTTACCTCAAAACATGTGTAATCAATATTCATGTACTTAACTAGGGAAAAAATAAACAAACAAACAAATAACAATGTTCTATAAAAACAAAAATAATCTCCACAGTCTCTGTTCTAAAGAATTATATTATCAATGCGGTGTTTAAGAAGATGGACCTCCCTAAAGGGCAGAGTGTTGAGCTGTAGGATGCTTGCTGATGTGCTGATTATGAAAATGATCACTTAAAGTGCTTCACGGTCAGGTCTGCCCATCTTAGCCATGTTTTGAAGGTGAACTGGCCAGTCAGTGGGCATTTTGGATAAGCAACGAGCCCCTGCGTCTGCTGCGCTACACCCACCAATCAGCACTAAACATGCGGAAGCTCACCCGTAATATTCCTCTCTCTTTGACTATACGCTAGAGGTTAACATGTCCTCTTGTGTTCTCGGATGAGAGGAGGACAGAGACGGAGGGGCGGAGGCAAGAAAGAGCAAAAGAGACGATGAAATGGAGTGTGAAAGAGAGAGTTGCCCTGAAATCTTGACCCAAATACAAATTTGCCTCCACAAAAAGGATTTGAGAACAAAACAGCGATTTTAGCAGTGTTTTCACACCGGGCTGACCTGAAAGGCCTTTCAGCTTTGCACATGCAGGCTGTGTATGGAAATGAAACAGGATAAATGTGTGAATCTATCCTCTTATGAAGCCCAACCATCTGTCGAAAGAGCCTCTGGTGCCTTTAATGGAACCATAACATTTCATAATGCTGCTAATATAATAGAATATCCTGTTCTGATCTTTATATGGGCCATTCATGGTATGCAGTACTTTCTGACAGTTGTGTAGCACACAAAGCTAAAAAATAACATTAAATCAATCCAATAAAAGGAAAGAAAAGAAAATTCACCCCATTCTTATATTTAGCCTAAATACATTTTGTGTGGGAGAAAAAAAACACTAAACTTCCTAACATTAGTTCTATCTTTGAACATTTTTGTCATTTTACCCAAAATAGAAAAACGCATATTGTTTTTACAAGTTTGGGGTTGTGATTAAATTTATCAAAAGTGAAAATAAAGAAATGTTTCCCGAGCAGCAAATTAGCATATTAGAATGATTTCTGGAAGATCATGTGACACTGAAGACTGGAGAAATTATGTTAAAAATTCACCTTTGCATAACATATTTCATTAAAATATATTAAAATACAAAGCATGATCACATAAATGCAGAATTACGTTAACAATATTAATACCAACCCAGGCTCGTTGAAAATACATTCCGCTACATACATTTCTGTAACCATAGCTTACATTAATACGTACCCATGGCACGTTTGTATTAGAGGTTGGTACATTGCAAATGTTTTCAAATATCTTGTGAATCTTTAGTGTCAATAAAGATTAATGATATATCATGTTGGAAATATTCCCAACACGAAACCCAAACCTAAACCCACCTGATAGTATTTAAAAATGCAAAAGTAATTTGAAAGCGTATTCGTTGATGCAGCCATGCTATTTTCATGCTAACATCATTACACTAATTTCAGCTGTTTTGTCGAACCTTTTTTTTTTTTTTTTACATGCGATTCGAAGTGCAACGGTGTATCACTTGAGCTACCAAGTACACTGAATGAACTATAAAACTTATACATGTAAAACTATATATGTGACGACAAAGTTCAAAAGTATAATTTTTCAAATCATGCATGTTTTGAAGTCTTAACATAACTGTGATGATCAAGCTGGAGCGACCAGCCTAGCTCTCTGGTGGGCACTCCAGCATCTGACTTATACTCTGTGTTCTGTGTCTCCGTTTCATGCTTGGACTTTCTTATCAATGAAATCTTGTCTCTTTTTTATTTTACATGTATTTAAGTTCCGGTTGTCTGTTTGTGAATTCGTTCGTCAATGTTGGATGTACCGTGTTTCCCAGAGTTTCCTGTGTCTTCGCTGTATTGGATTTACCGTTGCCGACCCCGCCTTGTATCTGGATTATTCTTATGCCATTGTCTCTCATGCCCCTGTTTGCCACTGTTGGCTCCGCCTGTTGTTTTGAGTAGCGTAAATAAAGTCTGTACATGGATCCGAACGTTTCCTCACGTCATTTCTGTGACAATAACATTCTGCAACTAACTGTGTGCAAATTAGCCTTTATTAATCAAAAATGTATCTGTAAATCATACTTTTGTGTGAAAAGAAATACAAGTTGTGGGAGTTTTAGTGCCTCCAGTGTTCATTTCAACTGGAAACTGCAGCGATTCGAATGTAAACAGCTAAGTTTTTTCAGTTTTGCAGAAATGTAGGCATTCATTTCCAATGAGCCTAGGTTGCTTAATATAATGAATGAATAAATGAATTAATGAATGAATCGACCAACCTTTTGACAGTTTTTGTATAATATGGGGACGTGAAATGTACTGCATAACAGGAATGTTACATTTAAAGATGTTTTTTAAGAAAGAATGTAGAAAAAACTTTGGTATATGGATCATCTGAGGGCTGTTCTCACTGAATGCAATTTGCAACCACACTGCACACTTTCACTGAGACTTGATCTGAGGTGACGTGAACCACAGAAACCAACAGAAATGCAGAAAGTGCATTCTCAGAAAGTGTATGCTTTCTGTTACAAGACACCGGGTGTGCAACCTTGTCTATTTCATCAACATGCTTTTTATTGTCATTCTTCTCTTTCACGCCTGTCACATCAAAGCAAGAATCTCTCTATTATTACACAAATACACATGGTGAGCATTAAATTGTGAAGCTCCTAACTGGATGTTCCATAAATTCCCAGTGCAGGTGATTATTAAATCTCACAGCTTCTCCGGAACCTCTTATTCTGGATTTAGGAAAACTTGGACAGTGATTTTAAATATGAAATCCCATAATCTCAGATAATCCAAAGAGATCAGGGTGAAAGGAAGTAAGCTTAATGCTGTATAACGACTGTTGATCCTTGTAATGTTCTACACAACAACATAAAACATGTATTACGCAAATGGACTGAACATGCAATACTCTCAGTGTTCGAAACGGAGCAGACAATATGCTATAAGAGTCAAATCTTCACTGTAATGTACTGTACAGCTGGTCTAACACACCAAAGATGCAGAGAATTAGATATTTTCTTGCTAAGACTGTGCTTTATGACAGATTAATCTTGATCCTGGACATTTTGAGATTATCTGGTCTTTGACCGATACATATGGCGCATCGACGCATCTCATCTGTCCTTGTATTAACTTTGGAATCTGATCAGCAGATAAAGCCGTAAGACTCATCACAGGTTGTGCCGACCTGAGTTCATCTTGTCATACAGGACAGGGTTTTGTAAGCTCCTCTCTTTGAACTCCGGAGAAGTTTCCCCAAACACACTTCCATCCCTCCACCATCCACTTTAGCACTCTTCAAACCTTACCGACAGTGACATATTTTCCTGTCCTCCCTCCCATTCCTTCATTACACTCGTTCCCCAGTGCCTTTCCTTCACTTGTGTTTGGCTTTTTATTCTGAAGTCAGCGATAAACCAACTGAAGCATGCCTTGCTAAAACACCTTGCGCTGAATCTGAATCGCCTTCTGCCCCCAGACCCCTTGGGCGGCCCTCGGGCCTTTGCACGAATCCCACTATGAGGTCTGACTCAAATAATCCCAAGGATTTGTTTGACCGTGATGGAAAAATCTGAAATGCCTGACTACTTCTTGGTGTTACCTAAGGCTGGAGAAACCACATGACTTTTGAAATCTGACACACTAGGCATCGTACATGTTTATTCCTTCTGCTTTTAGTGTGTTCTTTAATTACGATAAGTCAAGCCTCACTATTACTATTTCCCATGGTGATGCTGCGTTATACTACACTACACTACTGTTCACAATTTTGGAGTCAGGTTTTTCATTTTTTTTTTTTTTTATGCTATGCTATCATTAATGATAACAATTATGCTATCAATACATGCTCAAATGAACAATTGCTGTATATCGTTCATGCACTCATATCAACGGTAATGCAGTTCATATGCTTTCAATGATAATGGCATTCATGCGTGCTCAAATGATTATGCTATTTACAGTATATGCACTCAAATCAATGATTATACAATTCACATGCATTCAAATCAATTATAATGCTGTGCATATGTGCTCAAATAAATGATTATGCCATTCGTATGCACTGAAATCAGGTATTATGTCAGTCATACTGTACATGCTCATGCTCATGAGTTCATATGCTTTCAAATTGATGAAAATGGCACTCATACTGTACTCAGAATAGATGATTTTGCTATTTATATGCACTCAAATCAAAGATTATGCCATTCACATGTGTTCAAAATTGATGATAATGGCATTCATAGCCTTTGAAATCAATCATTATGCTATTCATATTCACTCAAATCACTAATTAAGCATTCATATGCACTGAAATAATGTTTATGCTATTAATATGCACTCTAAAATCAGTGGCACCTTCTCATTCAATGTGTTTTCTTTATTTTCATGATCATTTCCATTGGTAAATTCTCACTGAAGGTATCAAAACTACGAATGAACACATGTGGAGTTATGAGTTATGTAAAATGGGTGAAATAACTGAAAACATCTTTTATATTCTAGTTTCTTCAAAATAGCCATCCTTTGCTCTGATTACTGCTTTGCACACTCTTGGCATTCTCTCGATTAGCTTCAAGAGGTAGTCACCTGAAATGGTTTACACTTCACAGGTGTGCCTTATCAGGGTTAATTAGTGGAATTTCTTGCTTTATCAATGGGGTTGGGATCATCAGTTGTGTTGTGCAGAAGTCAGGTTACTACACAGCCGACGGCAAATCACTGCTAAGGAGAGGCAACAAGCAAAAGAAATTGGTTTGGGGAATAGACATTAGACCAGTGAAAATCTGTGCTTTGGTCTGATGAGTCCAAATTTGAGATCTTTGGTTGCAACCGACATGTCTTTGTGAGATGCAGAAAAGGTAAACGGATGGATTCCCCAAGTCTTGTTCCCACAGTGAAGCATGGAGGAGGAGGTGTGATGGTGTTTTGCTGGTGACACCGTTGGGGATTTATTAAAAATTGAAGGCACACTGAACCAGCATGGCTACCACAGCATCCTGTAACGACATGCCATCCCATCCGGTTTGCCTTTAGTTGGACAACCATTTATTTTTCACCTCCAGGCTGTGTAAGGGCTATTTGACCAAGAAGGAGAGTGATGAAGTGCTGCGGAAGATGACCTGGTCTCCACAGTCACTGGACCTGAACCCAATCGAGATGGTTTGGGGTGAGCTGGACCGCAGAGTGAAGGCAAAGGGGCCAACAAGTGCTAAACACTTCTGGGAACTCCTTCGACACGGTTGGAAAACCATTTCAGGTGACAGGTGATTTCTTGAAGCTCATCGAGAGAATGCTAAGAGTGTGCAAAGCAGTAATCGGAGCAAAGGGTCGCTATTTTGAAGAAACTACAATATATATATATATTTTTTTTTTCAGTTATTTCACTTCATGATTACGATGTTTATATACACTCAAATAGATGATTATGCCATTCTTATGCACTCAAATAAATTATGATGTTTATGTGTCCTCATCATATAACTGATGGATGATCAAATTGATGATTAAAAGATCTCACATGCGCTCAATACAATGTCTACAAAGTTCATATGGACAATTTTTGAGATGACAGAATTATTATTATTACTATTATAGAGAAAAAAAAAAACTATTTCTGTCAAGCCGACGATAATAAAAAAAAAATCCCATAAATTCAAATCAAAGGATGGATCCAAGCTAACCATCCACCTGCAAAGACTTTGTTATGTTTGTATAGTTTTGCACAGGCACCGTTCTTTACAAAATATATACATATTTTTTAACCACTACTTATTATTATAGACAGTATAATATAATACACACCAAATAATACGCTTTATATTTTCAGATCTCTCTCATGAATTCAACCCCTGTTAATTAAAACATGAAAATGATAAATTTTTCTGCTCACTGTACACACCTCAAAGTTAATTAACATGTTTAAAGATTAAAAAACACTAAACTGCTCCCAACTAATTCACATGTTAATGAACAACAAAGAGGGTGCCGTTAATTCTGCATATGTGAGGCTCCCTGACCGACCCTGTTAATTAAACAGAACTTTAGTGAATTAATAAACTGATTTATTGAAAAGTGGGTTATTCATTCAGTGGCAAGATAGATTTAACTCTCAATTGACTGAGAAAAAATCTATAAAATAAGTCATTTGCATGTATCACTAACTTTTGAGTTAGAGCTGAATTAGAAAACCATCCATTCATGACCTAATTTTTGACATTTCGCATTTGATGGAGTCGTATAATTATCAGTACTTTATGCATTAATATTAAGTAGATAATTCATGGTCCATTTCAGCTCTCAGTCAAACACGGCTCTTGGGTTTTTATGGTTTCTTGGGCCCAAAACCAAACATGTTTGCTAATAGTTAGGACTGTTAGTTAAATCAAGCATTATTATTACTATTTCTAATAGTTAGGGATTTAAACAACCCCCTGAAATGGAGTCGCTCTGGTGTGTAACGCATCCTGCACCGTTTGAGCAACAGACATAAATGATATCTTAAATAATGCAGTCTTTCAATCTCAGTGATCAGAAAGATCAAATGAGTGAAAAAAAATCCAGTAGATAGGGACCACAATGTTGTACAATAAGTATAACAGTTGGATTTGGGAAGTGAAAACTCTATTCTCTATAGGGAAGCTGATTACAACAACTTGTTTATAACAACTTTAATCAAATATATGCTTTCTGAACGATCTGTTTACATTATTTCAACATTTTACATTAACCATAACGCTATAGAATATTTCATCAGACAATTACAGTGTCTTAAGGTGTACAAATATATATATATATATATATATATATATATGTATTTGTATATTTGCAATAAACTTACAAAAATATCTAAAGATATAAACAACATGTTTTTAGATTTTTAATTTAATATTGTCATTTGCAATGCTTCATGGGATTGTAGTTCTTAAAGGGGTCATATGATGCAATTTCAAATTTTCCTTTCTCTTTAGAGTGTTACAAGCTCTTGGTGCATAAAGAAGATCTAAAAACGAAAGTCTCAAAACCAAATATATATTATTTATAAAAGTCAAGGCATGTACATATCCCCCTAATATGGCTTGTTTAAACATGCCCCCCCCCCCCATCCCCCTTTTGCTACATCACAGAGTGGGGGCGTGTTTTCAGAACACTGCTCAAATGTTTACTCAAATAATGCTGTAGTGTTGCTACTGGTTGCTGGACACAAAAAAAAAAACTTTCTTTGCGCTAGAAATCTGTGTTCAGGTTGTATTCACAACACTGCTCTAGAACAGTTCAACAAAAAAATATTAGAGTGTGTTCAGCATATTTACAGAAGGCAGGCTCCCAAAACCTCGAGAGGCTGTGCAGAGTCTCGAGCAATTCTACCTCTGCAAGGACAGTCTGGCGCTTTTGACTCATAACCTTTAAGTAAGTTGTAGCTTGTCTGATCACAAATGCAGACATGGTGTTATGTTTATAACATGCTATGATAATCTTTGTACAAATCAACCCTGTTTCAGGAGGTGGGGCTTAGAAAGAAACAATAATGTACAGTATGTGGAAAATAATGTTTTTCACCTCAGAAAAAGAATGGCTATGAGAAATAAATACTCCGAGGAATAAACTTCGGATTAACGTTACATCAGACAAGAAGAATGCAGACTCGAGCGAAACTCTACAAAACTGTATGATAATAGTGCATGATGAATGCTACGAGTCTAAGAATGTTTAGATCATATTATTAATCTGTTCACAAATCTATTTTCTAAATATATATCTGTAGATGTTTATATATATATATATATATGTGTGTGTGTGTGTGTGTGTGTGTTTGTGTGCGTGTGATATTAGCATGCTCACAGATGTTTTGTTGTTTGTTTTTTAGTGATCAGAATCACAGCAGCACAGAGTCCTGTCTGCTGACCCTGATGACCTCTAGAAGCGCTGATATTTACTATCACTACACTGATATTATCTGGTAAAACAAGCTTTTATTTTTCTTGAAAAGAAGCAGCAAACACTTAAATATCAGGTATTATGTAGAGGTTTCACTTGTTGAACAGAATCTGTTTTCAGGATTGACTCAAAGTCTGTTCACATCTCTGTAGATCAGTGTGCTCAATTTATCTTTGACCTTCATTATGTATATTTTAATTATACTGTGTTTTAAATAAAATACAAATCATTTTAAAAAATGAAGTCAAAACGAAAAAGTTTTTTTTCTCACATCTCCTCACATTATTTCTTACCTGCCTCAGTGACAGCCACTAATGGCCCATTAGAGGGGCCTTTGTCTTTTCAGGTGTGACTCAATTAATATTAATGACCATTCACACCCCCTCGCATACGAGCTTTCAGCCACAAAACATGTCTTTTAAAATTTAAAACGCTATATTTTTGTCTCTGAAAAAGTAAGTGGAATGATTTTCAAGTAAATATTCTAGCCTAATACACTGGTTACTCACAAGTCTTGTGCACTTATATTAAGTATGAGTTAAATGGCCTTATTTCAGCTAGTTATATTTTCACAAAACCTACTAACCACAAATAATATTTTTTTCCTAAAAAATGCAAACATGTAAATTAATTTTGGTCACATATTATTGTAGAGCAGTTTGTGCTGATTACAAGAAAAATACAGGTTGGTCAATAATATGTTATAAGTAGCTGAAAAAAGCACAAATATCAGAGCATGTCCAAACATCTCAAATGCCCCAAAATCACCTCGGACGGTTAAACACATTACACCAAATACTCAAATTAAAGGTTTTTTTAGCAACATCATATGACCACTTTAAGACTCCTTACTTAAGCCCTATTAGAATGGGACTAGTTTTCTAATCATTACTAGTTTCGATCATTATCACCTGACATCCATGATTGTCATGTACCATTTCAGACGGGACTAACATCTCAGTGTTTATTACAGAGTAAAAGGGTCTGCTTTGTAGATCTGGGCGTCACAGATATCACACGCTCTGTATGCGCGCATTGCTACAGTCATTCAGATTGATTACAATAAATGTAATCACAAATACCATGGTGACGCTAAATGACTAATACAGAAAAAAAACATGTTAATCTGTGGTTACTTTATTTTAACTATTATTTTTTATTTGTAGAAAACCCATGTTTAATTTTGATCATTAAAACATATGTAACAGAGTGCAAAAATGAACGTGAGTAATATGATATTACAATAGTCATTCTTAACAGTTTACATGATCTGGCTCTTTATTTGTGTTTATTTATATTTTTCTATATCAAAACATATCAAACGTGGCTGCGGTAAGAGCATCTACGGCATATCGTGTTGGCCAAAACACACAAGGAAACGTGTTCGCATTCGGACGGGATTAGTTTTCTCAGAGGACCACTGAGTTTGCTGAAAAACAGTAGGTAATTTGCTCCGGAATTATCACAGAGACTGTGAGAGAAAAACACAGACATGGGAGATTCGGACAGAATTCACCAAGTACGTCTGTGAAACAAAAATTTCTCTAACAACCCCCCGTCAAACTAGCAGCATTTAAATAGGGCTTAAGACGGTATTTACAGTACACGTTATTTAGTGTTCTACCTTTTTTCGTTTTGTCCAATTTTCAAACACTTTTCTTAAGATATAAGTTTGAAATGTTTGTAATGACTTGGTTCGTGGCTTATTTATAAGTTATTTAGAAAATTCTTGACAAAATACTACTGGAGCCTAAATCACTGAAAAAGTGGGCACTTATGCACTCCATAGAATACGCAAGCACCCCAAAAACAACAGCAACCGCTTTCTCAGAACACCATAGCAACCACCTAGCAACATCTGTATTTTCTCATATACAGCTTTTCAAATGACAACCTAGGAGTTATAGAAAAACAAAAATGTCTTCCTGTGCCAGAAGGTTTTGTTCAAAGAACAATGAATTGTGAAAAGGAAGTAGAAATGAACCTGAATGATGAAGGGTGTCGAAACGGTTTTGGGTCTTAATATCAACCGCAGAGCTGTCACATCTTACTTTACACTAGAAGATGCCACCAACCGTGCCAGCTTCCTCTTTCATGTCTATAGAGATGTGGAACACCGCAAGCCGCCAACGAGCTGAAAACATGGGAAACAAGAATTTATTCAGGTAGAAGCATCAAAGCAGAATATAAGCTTTATTATTCCTCCATTCATTTCATCCTGGAAGAAAAGAGAGGGGGGAGAAAGAGAGGCAGAATTCCCACAAGGACGACTAACGAAGTCTGAAATGATGGAAGCATCTGATGAAAAGGTTATGGTGGGTTCGTGATGGCGCGAGACTGGCAGGTAGTCCTGTTTAATCGCAGAGGAACGCTCAGTGCATGGACAGAGGTACCGTCGGAGTCTTTGATCAGGAAGCTCAGGTGATTATGAATAAAACAAAGATGTACTTCTGCTGTGCACAGCGGACACAAATCAAAAAGACTCCATGCTTTCTGGAGATTATACATCACTCTGAATTTGCTGCAGATTGATCGGCGGTAGCGACCCGCAAAGGCTCAAGCTGAATGATGGCGATGTGTTTATTCCACGCGCCAACTTTGATGTGGACATTATGTTAAATGGCCTAATTCGACAAGGCAAAGTCCCTGACTGACTTCCTGTGGGAGGAAGAACAGGTTTGATTAGCGTGAGGTGGGAGAGCAGATGTTTAGGATATATAGCACGAACAGACCAAGTCGCAAGCAATAATCAACCCTGGCAGAAATTGGGGTGAATTTAGCTATGGGGTGTGATGTATTATTAAAGAAAAAAACATGACGGAAATGCCTGGAGTCAGCCACGCGGTGAGATGGAGAAATATAGAGCGGTGTGTGTCGAGGAACATGATTTCATCATAGCTGTAATAAGCACAGAAATGCATTAATATGGTTATAACCATGATTTACTGGAAATGCATTTTTAGATTTCCTGGAAAATGTGAATGGTCCAATTTGCCCTTCTATGAGGTGGTCTCTTTTCCTTCAATTTAGGTCATATTTTTTAGGATTTTACCATGTTTGGAGGAGTTTATTTCTTAAGTTAGGCTCTCTGCTTCACTCTGAGCCCAAGCAATATTGCCTAACCATGGTAAAAAAAACAAACCAAAAACTATCTGTGACGAATCACTGGAGTCGGATGGATCCATTTGCAGGCTTTTATTAAAAAACTTTGTACAGGCGAAGTCGTACGAAAAGTCGTACAGGCGGGGGTCAGTAACACAGGCAGACAGAAACAGATAGGATAATCCAGTAATCAAAGGTAAGGTCCAGGCAAAAGGTCGGGGCAGGAAGCAAGAATCAAATTCCAGATAAACAGTCCAAAACAGTAAACAGGGAAAACAACGGAGAAAAACGCTCAGGATTGGTTGCCAGGCAAAACAAAACTTCGTGAAGAGTTAGCATCCAGCCGCCGCTTTTAAAGTCCATAAAATGGCGGGCGATAGGGGCGCAAGCGGCCAAGGTACATGGGGGAAACTAAAACTCCGGCGAAGGTTCCCGCTGTTGCCGTCCGGAGAGAGCCACAGAGGCGCGGCTTGTGACACTATCACCTTTAAAAAATTGTGAAATTGTGAATTTATTTATTTAATAATTTGCTTATTTATTTATTATTTCATCTATTAATATTTTTGCAGAACTGTTAAATCAAATCATACTTAAAGCATGTGAAAAAGTAAATAAATAAATAAATAAAAAGTATAAAATTAAATTAAATTCCAAATGTTTGAATGGTATTGTATCATTCAAATGCATTCTAAGAAATGTAGTGTTCTTTCAT
>JAUYWG010000019.1:668156-711133 GCA_034779775.1 Enteromius afrohamiltoni | reverse complement strand
GCGAGGGCGGCGTGAATCAAAGCAGGTTAGTGGAACAAGGTGAGTATACTGAGTCTTTCTCCAAAATCCTCCAGAGAATCTGATCCAGCACCCTTTCCGAATCCTCAGACACAAAAGAGAGCGAACACAACAGTCCAAGTGGGGTAAGAAGGGAGATTGCTCGGCATTAGACCTTGAGCTCAGCTACTGAATCATTGTAGAACTGAGTATAAATAGAGTGGGGCTGACATTGTTATATGCTTGAAATGTTTTTATTGCATTTTAGGCAAGTTGTGATGATTTGAAATGCTTAAACTGATCAAACATAGTTTATGATCAGCACTGTCTGCCGCTGCTCAATTTATCGTTACTTTAAAAAAAATAAAAACTTACATTTAATGAACAAAAATGGTCCAAGCATGTTTCTAAATTAAATTAAAAAAATACTAAACAAAACATAATTATTTTGCCATTAAACACAAAACTGTTTTATTAAATGAAGTTGTTTTGGTTGAAGGAAAAAATAATACGGGCTCGAATGCAAGCCGGGCAGAGCTAATAGCCTCAGACCTGGAACACAGAGGACAAAATCATGCCACTCGTTCCACTGTTGGGCCAGTAGCCTCGCGACACTTCTGTAAAATCTGCCCTAAATACGCCTTCACAATGAGAAAAACCAAATAATATATTTCTTATATGCTGCAAAAGATAATTGCTTTATGAAAAGAGATACAGCAGTTGAAATGTACATTTCCACCATCAGGGAAATAATTAAGAATTTCCAAACAACATACAATGTTAGGAAACTGCCTGGAAGAGGATTTGTGTCTCTGTAATCCTAATACACAGCGAGGACTAAAGACTCTTCAAGGACCGCAGCTGGAGAATTGCGTTTTAGGGTCAGAAAACCTTTTTAAAAAATAGTCAAACAGCCCCTACATCAGCACATGTTGTTTAGGAGGGTTTAAGAAAAGTTCTCCTGGCTCATCCAAAAACTCTCCGGCATGTTCAGTTGTCAGACAGGACTGGAACGACAAATGAGTCTGGCTTCTATGATCAGATGAAACTAAAAAATTTTTTTTTTTTTGTTGCAGCAAACACTCAAGATGGGTTTGATGAACACAGGGATAAAGAGTACTCCATGTGTACAATGAAGTATACTGCTGTGTTTTTGATGTTGTGGGTCTATATTTCAGCTGGAGGTCCTGGACATCTTCTTTAGACACATGGCATCATGGATTCTATCAAATACCAATAGATAAAAATCAATAATTCACTGTAATCTAAAGGTTCTGGAGTGACTCTGGATGAAGGAATGGTCTCTTTTCTCTTATCAGGTGTTCTCCAAACTCTTCAGGCACTACAGGAGAAAACTCTGAGCTGTTATCTTGGAAAAAGGACGTAGCAATAATTGGGTGCCAATAATTGTTGGCCACATGTAACGGAGAAAAATATTTATTTTATCATGAGTTTTTCTCCCCATTTTCAATTGTTTTACTTCAATGGTAGGTTAGAATTTTGAAAATGTTTGGAAGAAAAGATCAAAAGAATAAACAATGCAGATTTATTTTCACAGCCACCTTTGCTCAAATTTACAAAGGGTGCCAATATAAGTTAAGGGCACTGTATATACATTGTATAGCATGTAACCATTTAAAAATCATAAACTCAATTTTAATCTGCTAAAACACTAAAAAGTTTGCTGTAAATAGGTGTTATTAGGCAAACTGGAACAGTGGGGGAACAAATAAATCTATTTTTTTTTTTTTTTAAATACTGTAGAAATGTAACATTTTTGAAAGCGAAAAGAGACATCTAATAACTTAGATAAAAATCCAAAGCAAAAAGGCATTACTGAAAAATATAGAGTAATATTGTGATAAATACGGTGTTCTGCATTCTGATCCATTTGCAAATCAGACAGGGTCAAAGTCACAGGCAGAGAGGTACAACAGATGCAGGGCAAAATTGTGGTCAAAAATTCAAAGCAAAGGGTCAAAACAGGCAGCGAACAATCACAGTCAGAGTCAGAGATCAGAGCAAGGTCAAAACAACAGACACAAACATGAAACTAGAACGCTTAGACATTGCCTATGCAGGTCAATACTTCGCAGGAAACTGTTGTGAGACTGTGATATTTAAGCAGTGTGCTAATGACTGAGTGGGTGAGATAATAGGCAGCAGCTGGTGATGATACTGAGTGATAGCAGTTGTAGAGGTGCAGTGGCTGATGGGAAATTGAGTCTGTGAGAGAAAGAGTCCAACGGATCCATGTGTGGTGAATGCGGGGACTCTGGTGGAGCTAGAGCTCACTCATGACAAGTATCACATATTTTTATGCACTTTATGGAAGTCATCTGTTATAAATATTAACATTACATTTACTGTTATTCATAGATTTACATTACATGATACACTTGCAAAAAAAATGCAATCTAATATCTAAGAATTTTTAAATCAAGAAGGACTTATTGTCTTTTTAAAAAAAAAGTCAAAATGAAATTAGTTTTTATCTAAAATTACATTTTTGAGTAGTTTTACAGTAAAATATTGTAGAAATTTAGATTTTTTCTTATAATTTAGAGAAAACCAAAGAAAAAAGACACATTATTAACATTATTTCTGTTATATACAAAATTGCCACAGCAGAAATGCATCATAAAGGTGCTTAAGGTTTGATTATAACTTTAGCACCTTAGTTTAATACTATTTTGTTTTAATTACTATTTTCAGTTCTAAGGCACACAACCCAGTAACACACTGACCTGCATTCTAGGATATTCTTCAGTGTCACACAGTACACGGATGTTCAGATGACAGCAGGAATGAAGATCACTCAGGTTAACCGTGTCAGTATAATTCAGATGCAGCCAACTGATACACACCTGATAAAATCAATGCATTAGACCACGGCCGGGTGCAGAAACACTCACACACTTCATGCCCTCCAGGATTTCTAGAGAGCAGGAGGGGGAAGAGGACCCAAGCGAAACCTTCCAGGGCATGTAACACCTGTGCAATATTTGCAGAGAAAAAAACGAGAGCTTTAATTAGTGTTGGCGAGAAAAGCAAACCTGCAGCATATGGATAAGATTTCACAACCATATGTTTGTTTTTAGAAACGGTGATAAAAACAGATGTAGCTCATATCTCACCACACAGACAACGCCTCTGTGACACATGCCATTCTCTCCTCTCTGCATCAGTGTTGTTCATGAGATTCAATTTCTCCTTCTTTAAGATAATGATCATGTCCATCACCGGAAACATCTCAAGATCTTCCACAAGCTCTATTTCAGGTTATAAAAAAAAGGTTCAAGTCAATAGAAAATAACAAGACTGTATAATTAATTTTTTTTCTTATTAAAAAACAGAACACTCAAGAAACTGCAAAGCAAGACAACATATTATTTAAAAATATAGAGTGTTATCTCTATATAAGCAGTCTGTTATAAAGATCTAATTTACACAAAATTTACATTTCACAAGTTCGCGCTTCCTGAATGATAGTAAAAGCATGTTTGGCGAGCTGTCGGGGGCAAGCCCAACAAGCCCTAGTAACGAGAGCCCTAAACGAGGGCGTGGCTTGGAGGCTGGGTCGAACCCTGCTTGCCCCATGTGGAAGGAGTGAACGGCAGAGAAGGGGAGGTGGAGGGAAATGCAAAACGAGATGATTGGCTTACGATGGGGGTGGTGCTGATGGAAAGATTGGTAACAGCTGATTTGAGTTTTGAACGCGTTTTCTCACAAAAGTGGTGTTTAACCACATTACGAGCAATAACAATGCAATAAAATGCCAAACATTTAAGAATTATTGAATCAAGAAGTACTTTCTAGACATGTAAAAATTATTGTCTTTTCAGAAAAAAATTATTAAAAAAACAAGCATAATAATCTGCCAATGGTTTAAGCACTTGTTTTTTTCTGAAAAGAACAGACAGTCATTTTACATATTTATTGCCTCTGAATTAAATGGTGGTGTTTTTCCTCCTCAAGTTGAGTAGAAATTCTATATTCTCCATATACGTGCCATAAGCTTAACGTAGCAAATATGATGCTATTCAAAATGTTTAAACGGCCAGTTTTATAAAAATAAATTTTGTTGGCATATATTTTATATGTCAGGGTTTAAATGGTTAAATATCCAGCTTTTTGGCATAGGATATTGGACCAATGAGATTCAGCTGGAGGCGGAGCTACCGAATGCAAAGATACAAAAAAGCTCAATAAAAAAAAAATCATAAAGAAAAAGTAATTCATGCTAGAGAAACAACACTGAAAGTTCTGTGCTAATGGGTTTTATTTTTGTCGCTTGAGTCAAGTTGTACTAGAAGATAGAGCTCTTAAAGCACTTGATTATTTATCTATCACAGACTTGTATGTTTGTGTAAGCCTCTACAGATGAAAGAACTTTTGAGGAACAAGAAAAAAGGCCAGATGCAGAACATTTCTCTGAACTCACAATGACAGCTGAAGAAAGGGTATATGTGAACGAAGAAAAAATCATTACCAAATGCTGTGACAGAGCTCAGCTACATGAAATGTATCGTGGATAATACTGTTGTGTGAACTTTCCACTGGCATTTAACTGAGTGAATCTCACAGTGTGACGCTGCATGACTGTGTCATCCAGCAAAACTCTCAGACTCCTGAGCCCTAGGGATGAGCCTGGGAGTGGTCCATGCTGGTGGGTGCAATACTCCGGCTCGAGTGAGCCTTGGTGGAGGCAATGAGTGAGTAATGCCCTGTTCATACTAGCAGCAACTTCTGTCGCTGCATGTTGCTAGAGGCTGGCAATGAGGTCGCAAGTGGGTGTTCTCATTATTGGTTTCTTAGTAACATCATTGTTGACAGCGAATAGGTTTCTTGCAGCTAAATTCAAACATTTTGGAGGCAAATGACTAAATATAATATAAATATACATACATAGTCCATACATACAAACAAAAATGAATTAGAAACAGAAAGTACTGTAAAGCTTTTTCCATTGCGTATGTTTATCTATGGCAAAAACGCTGTTCAGCACTGCTGGAGCTTAAAGGAGAATGAGCACATGAACACTATCGTCTTCTTTCCAACTGGCAGTCGCTCCCGAAAGTTGCTCTTCATTTGCATAAAGTTGAGAGATTCTGAACTTTGCCGCAACGCTGGACACGCCCAAATCCGGTCGCCAACAGTCGCTTGTAGTTTTCTGTGCAAGGATACTGTTCGTCTTGTTTTTTTTTTTTTATGTGTGCTAAATTTTAAACTATTTAAATGCGATAGTCAAAGGTATGATAGATAATTGAATACTTTTTTTAACATTTAACTAATCTATAGCTATAACTAATGAATATCTGGGTAATCAAGTAATACCAGTTATTTTGACGATTGAGTAATCTGATTTTATATACTGTACATACACACACACAAATATATACATGTACATTTAACTCATAAAAACTATATTTCATACAGTAAGACGATATTCAAAAATGGTTCAAAATAGTTCAAAGAAAGTAAATCACCAGGAAAGCACACGGTTTTACTGAACAACAGACTGAAAAAAGACTCCATAATGTAATATACTTAAACATAATATGAATATAACCTACTTGCATTATCTATTATAACAAATACCTGTAGAGGGAACCAAAGGCTGGGTGATATGTTATTTTACTGCGCGATTCATAACATGCGCGATAACATGTTGCAATGTTATTATTTACAAGCGTGAATCAAGAAACTCCACCAGACAATAAAATGCAAGCACTATCAATAGTTTTACCACAAAATCAACATACTGATATTTCAACACAAGGAGTAATATCGCAAGATCTCGTGCACTCCCAAAAACCAGAAGAAACTGCTCTGTATTTATATCAGACGCTCTATGTAGTTCATTTTGCGAGAAAGGATTATTTCGATTTTTATGAAACACAGAGGTAAAACTAATTTAGTAAACTGCCTTTAAAACATTACAGTACTTTAAGTACCTTTTCAAAGCACTGAAACACTGGTGGTTTCACACTAGCAGCTGGAAACAGAAGCTGGAGGCCTGGCTGCGTAAACGCTGTGGCCGGAAGAGCTGTGGCGATGAAGGCTGAGCCGAAGCGGTAACTGAGTGAAGTTGAAGCGATGAGAACTGGGGCGTGACCCAAGCCCATTAAAGGCCTGCTGCTGTGACCAATCACTTGCTGGGAGACGGGTCTTGTGCAGGTTGCGAGGCAACTTGATGCTTTGTGCGATCTGTTGGTGGCCCTGGCGCTTGGGTGGATTTAGGAGAATGCTCAACTGATTTAAAGGGTGACGAATCGCGCAGATCCATTTGCTTAGCCTACGCATCAGAATAAATTAGTGTTTGCCTCAGGTTTAGATATTGACGAATTTTAATCTGAGGGTACACCCGGATTTAGTCGGCAGTGGAGGCGAGGTTAAGCCTATGCTATAAACAAGATATTGTGGAGAGAGAGCTTGTACTATTTATAGGGCGTTTCTCTTGCTTTGATAGGATGAAGATATGATTATGAAATGAGGAGGCAGCCGTGCTAATTACTTGTGCATGCTCCTCCCGAAATTTGTTTGCAAACATAATTTTACACTTACTGTACATTATTATTTCTCCTAAATTCCACCTCCTGAAACAGGTCAATTTGTACAAAGCTCATCGTTCAGGTCATCATAGTGCACTGTGATTGGCGGAATCAACATAACACCATGTCTGCATTCATGGTCAGAGTAAGGACCAGTGTTGGGAGTAACGCGTTACAAAAGTAATACATTACAGTAATATATTACTTGCGTAAGGTATTACTAATCAAGTTTCAGTAATATTTTACTCAGTAATATTTTACTGTTCAGTAAGGCTTGAATTACAACTCTATTTTAGCCTAAATTTTTATTGTTCAAAAAACAGCAAGACAGCTCTATTTTCTGTTTGTGGTCAGTTATTATCCATGTGTGGTGTACAGGTTTGTAAATGAATACTAAAGGACAGCTTCTAATATATAATATATTATAAACATATTATGTGTAGAGCGATTTATTTAATTCATCTCGCTCTCGCTGGCAGAACCTTGTATGTGTGACATGGTCAAGTGAAGGCGTATTTAGGGCAGATTTTACAGAAGGGTCACAAGGCTACTGGCCCAACAGTGAAAAGAGTGGCATTATTTCATCCTCTGTGTTCCAGGTCTGAGGCTATTAGCTCCGCACGGCTCGCTGTGAGCCAGTGGCCCGAGCCCGTATTTTTTACCTTCTACCAAAACAGCTTATACTGTTTCATCTAATAAAACAGTTCAGTTTTGTGTGTAATGACCACCTTCAATGGAAACTAAATGGCAGACGCTGTCATTCTATTCAAAGTATTACATCACTCAGAACAGTACATTTATTTGTGTGCACTGACAATATCTTGAACAGGAGCGCTTCACAAAAATGAACTGAAACTCAGCAAAAAAAGTACAAATACACAAATACAAAAAGCTTTAAATGACCACTTAGCAAAACAAAACAATCGAAAACAAAAACTCTTTGATTATAATTTAAATCCATAAAGATGACTTAAGGTGCATCAGAGGAGATGGCGAGTCAGGAAACTTATCTTTGTGACACAGACTAAATAATAAAAAACACATATTCACGGACATATTCCTGGTAATATTACTGATTGCTGTGATGCTGTGACAAGCTTTAGTCTATTGCTTGTGTTTGAATGCAGCTGCGCTGACGGCACGCTCTCTGTAGTTATTTGGTAAGAGTAATAAAGTAAGAGTAACTTTAATAAAGAATATCTCTTTGGTTTTGAGACTAGTCTTTGAAATTTTACAGATTTTCTTTATGCACCAATAGCTTGTAGCACTCTAAAGAGAAAGGAACATTTCTAAATTGCATCACATGCCCCCTTTAAATAATAAAACATGCATCTCTGTATACTATATTGAGTGAGCTCAGGTCTACTGTTTTTACAGATATTTCTGTTCAATTATAACTTACCACTATGAAGTTTTGGGTGTTGCTGTGCACTTGCTAGGGTGATGTTTGATGTTTTGGCCCTGAGCCCCTTCAAAGACACCTGTTTTATTGTCCAAAGGCAAAAATAAACAGTGATACCACTCAGTACAGTAACAACACAGCTCAACTCACTAAAACGCATAACTGGAGAACTGATGTGGTTCACAAATACTAAAGGATGACTTTTTCAGTGCAGTTAAATTTTTAATACTTAGTTTTGAAGACACCTTTGCTCTGCTTTTCTTTAATTCTAAATCCTAAAAGTCTGTTTTGGCCCGACTGTTTTGTTTTTTTTTTGTTTTCTGAGTAAAACTTTTCCTCTAGACCCAGCTTTTTCTGGAGTGTTCATCCAAACTTTTGGGAAATGCCTTGGTGTTTACCATCTACGATATATACAAGTGAGGTCAAATTTATTTGTACGAGGCTTTGTACAATATGCATTGCCTCAAAGCAGCTTTACAGAAATTTGTGACTTATAATATCATGCTTTATGCATGCTGGTAAAGTAAGATGTTTTATATTCCCAGCTTTTATTTTACAACAGGGCAATACTAGCTTAAATTTTCAATAATATAATAATCAAGCATTATTCGCTTTATAGTTATTCGCTTTATAGTAGATACTGCTTAAAGGAATACATGAACCATAAATGAATAATTCCTAAAAAAGTATATTCACCCTTAGGCCATCCAAGATGTAGAAGACTTTGTTTCTGCATCTGAACGGATTTGGAGAAATTTAGCATTACATCACTTTCTCAGCAATATTCGATAGCCTGTGGATGTATTAAAAAATTAAAGCAACTAACTTCTCAGCATTAATGGAACATGACTCTAACATGATTTGAAATATTATCAATCTCTGTCTGAGGTCATTTAAAATGGCACGCAAATATTAGCATTGCTCACGAGAAGCACTTACCATTTAATAATAAACATTAATAGAATACAAATACCGAATGGAATATTTTCCATTTTTTAATATAAAGAATGCTTAACCAAGCTCAATGCAATCCTGCAAAAGACACTTGTGATTGTTATATCATACATACACAACTCAAAGTCATGATTGAGAATGTTCACCCTTGTCCAACTACAACTGGATTTCTGTGACAGAATTTTTACTTTACCTTCGCCAATAGTGCAAATAAAGTGAAGATTTCATACATAAATTACCTCAATAAGCTCACCTATATTTCCTATTTTAAACAGCAATATACACCACTCATATTTACACTATGTAAATTAAACCTGTCAAAACAGAGCACTACAAAATTAATTTCCTATTAATTAAAACTAAACGAGCTGTTGAGAGTCGAGTCAGAGGAAACACGATTAACAAGCATTTCCGACGCCCAGCATTTGCAGGCAAATAAAACACAATTATACCAGCGTTAATTATTCATCGGTAGGAAATAATGCTGGAATTACCCTGCTTTAACCTAGCTAGTGCTTAATTGTGTTCCAAAACCTCGTTATCGCAAAAGAGGTAAATAAGAATGTGATTACAACTCATCAGCGCTGGTTTGTGTGGCCTCTCCAGGGCTGAGTGTCATCAATGTTTGTTAGGTAATGAGCTGTGATTGGTATGAAATTACTTCTTCACCTCATCTGTCTTTTGCATGGTGCTTTATGCATAATTACCGGTGCATGACTGCCAGACAGCATCTGAAGAAGAATCACCAGACAATGGAAGTGTTTGGAACAGAAAACTAGTGCACTGCAGCATACTGTATACTGGAGTAGTACGTGAAACTCATGCTACCTGTAGCATGGAATCTGATCACAGTGACCTCATTATGTTGCATGTTTAATTAAAACTGGTTTATAATACCTGGAATATACTAAATAATAATTAAAAAAATAATACCAATCCATAAACATTCCTCTTAATGGCTGGTAGTTTGGCTGGCAAAGGACCTCTGGAAGTATCTAACTTGAAATTCGAGCCAGTAACCTGGCCGCTCAGCGGTGGTAAGGGCTGTAAAACCCCGTGTTCATATCGGCTGGAGGGATCGGCTCTATCGCATCCTTTGCTAGAAGGGGAATGTGAAGTGGATGCTGCTGAACTTGGTGGGGACACCGGGTGAACTGAATAGCTTAGCCGAGAGCCAACGAGAACGACTGGGAAGCTTCATCCAAGCTTCCAAAGACCGAACTAGTGGCACCCATGGTACCATCAACGCTCAGCAGCAGAGCACAGGGGAGTACAGGATCTCCCCACCAAGTGGTAGTGGTGCCAAGACACAACTGCATCGCTAGCGAACACTTCACTGGGGGGACCCCCTAGCTGCACCGCTGTCAATGGTGGTGAAGAAGGAAGAGCCACCAGAATGGTTTCTGGCACCCGGCTGCTCTCACCAGGGGGAGTCCTGGCAGCGGAATGGGAACCCCGCCCCTTTGCAGGGAGTGGAGTCTGGTCCGCAACTCTGTGATGGTAATTTTCTCACAATGAGAACACGGCTTATCCACAAAAGCAACCTCATCGTGCTTTAAGCCCAGGCACGAGAGGCAGCGATCTTGACCATCACCTGGTGCCAGGTAACGACCGCATCCAGAAACGCACAGGTGGAAGGGCGTCTTTAAAAAGACGTTCCACCCGTGAGCTACTCTTAGTGTGCTGAGACACACAGGGGAGATGGCCACTTGCACACAACAGGGGGGAACCACCACCGCTTACGACGCCGTACACCAGCCACTTGATTCCTCGAAGTAGGAAAGGGAGCAGAACATCTGAAACACTCATCATTAGGATAGACACAATCATTAAAAAAGACTGGCTAATTCAAATTTTGTGCAAAAAATATTATTTATATAATATTATTACTTAAATTATGCATTGAAAGTAGAACTGGAAGCATAAACTGTGATTAATCACACACTGAAAATGAAAGGTCAAGCAGAATACATTGCATTGAGCAAAACAGGATTTCTTGCATTAAATTTTAGCAAATGCATTGTGTCATAAGGGTATTCCGTGTAAACAGAGAGTTTGCACACTGTGCACAGAGGAAGATGCATAAAACAATAGCCGCTGGCATATAGAGCTAGTGCAGCTCGATTAAGAGCAGGCTGTGGGAATTCAGCTATACGCCTGACTAAACACACAAGTCTTTAGTCTAGACTAAAACAAAGAGATCATCTTAGTAGCTATATAAGAAAATGATCTCCCCCCCCTGTACAGAATTGTACAGTATGTAGAGAAATTAAAACTTTTATTTTAATATTCTTATATTCCGTCAGTTCTTCCTCCCAGTCTTCCCACTGCTGCCTGTGAAGAGAGGAGAGTGAGAGTAATACAAAACGTCTCCAGGTTACGTATGTAACCATGGTTCCTTGAGGGAATTAGACACTGTGTCCGGAAATACTATAGGAAGCCTTCTGCATGACACGCTCTGAATCTGCTTTAGAATCTGTCCAGTGGAAGGGCATGACGTCAGGGCAGGTGACGTCAGACCAGGAAGTATATAAGGCACATGAAGCACAGACAGCGCTAGCTTTCATATGTCATGAAGAGCTGCGCCAGCAGAGGGCACTGGAGATATGGCACCGAGACGCAGTGTCTCGTTCCCTCATGGAACCATGGTTACGTACTTTTCAGGAACTCAAACTGCGTCCGGAATCAGCGTTGCAGATGTCTGGGGGAGAGGCCCGTGGCTATGAGTTGCGCCCCCTCAGGGGCCACACTCTCAAACTCCACAGCTCCGGACGGGGGTGAACTATTGAGCCCCCCCGCTTGTGAGAGAAGATCCCTCCTGATCAGTATCTCCCAAGGTGAGCCGCCTAGAAGGGATATCAGGTCCGAGAACCAAATTCGGCCTGGCCAGAACGGTGCTACAAGCAGTAGGCTGACCTCGTCCTGGTGCACACTCACCAGAACTTCAGGGAGCAGAGCGATCGGAGGAAAGGTGTACAGAGGGAGCCTTGGCCACGTCTTTACCATGGCATCCATTCCCAGAGGAGCTGGATGAACTAGAGAATACCAGAGGGGACATTGCACGTTCTCTCGGGATGCGAAGAGGTCCACCTCTGCCCTGTGGTATTTTCTCCAAATCTGCTCCACAACTTCTGTGTGAAGCATCCATTCCCTGGGCCTCAGCCCCTGTCTCGACAGGATGTCTGCTCCTACATTTAAATGCCCGTGAATATAGGTGGCTCTCAACGAAAGGGACCTCTCCTGGGCAAACTACCCACACAAGGATCTGGTGTGTCAGCCTGTACAAGAGGCGCGACCGCAGACCTCCTTGGTAAGATGTAAGATTGAAGCGCACCAACACATGTTGATCTCTTATGTCTGTGAAGAAGTGTTTGAGTGCTCGAAAAACTGCTAACATTTCTAGGCAGTTGATTTGCCAGCCTAGCTGGCGGCCTCTCCACAGACCTCGGGCTGAGTGACTACTTGTGATCGCTCCCCAACCAGTGAGGGAAGCATCCGTTGCTAGCGAAATGTGGCGAGCAGGATCTCCCAACACTGGCCCCTGATTTAGGAACTAAGGTTTCCTCCACATATCTAAGGCACGTACGGCTCGGCATGACACATTGATCATGCAAAGGGGATTTCCTCTCAAGGATATGCCTTTGTTCCTGAGCCACCACTGTAGGGGTCTCATGTACTGTAGTCTGCTCTAAAACGAACAATCGTATGATTGACAGCCCTCTCGAGCCCTATTCCCTGCAGAGCCTTCTTTTTCTCCTGTATTCTCCTTTCTGAGATTTAGATGGCCTCGCCACAGAGCGTCGTTAACCCCCTTGCTGTTGTCTCTGGGGGGGAGCTCTCGAGGCGACGCTCTGCTTTTGCGTGTCTCTGTACTCCCGGTACGAGGAGCTGGTACTCAGAGGGGACTGCTGCTATAGATGGAGTGCGGCGAGGGAGGAACTACTGAAACGCCGGCGCTTGCTACCGAGCCTCTAGCTGTCTCTTTAGTGGCACGCAATGAGAGGTCAGCGGTCTTCCTGAGCTCTTTAATGTCGTCATTACTGACTTGCTCGCCCTCATCCAGCTCTTTCAGCAGGTTGGCTTAGTACGCCTGTAACATGCCCATCGTGTGCAGACATGCACCAGCCTGACCTGCTGCTGAGTACCCCCTACTAACGCTGAAGTTGTTCTTAACTGTTTTGTAGGCAGGGACGGAGCCTTCAAAGACGAAGCCAAATCGGGAGAGATAGCCCGCGAGTTTCTGCTCTACCCGAGGCAACGTCTTATAGCCTTTCTCACTCATTCCGGCTACTTTTCCGTAGTACTCAGAAGCCGGAACAAATAAATGAGATGAGAAAGGCCTTTTCCATGATCTTGATACCTCGGTGTGCAAGTCGTTTTGAAGGTGGTGGCCGCGATTTTAGAAATCTTTCATCTAGTTTGCTTTTTCTTGGTTTGGCTTTAACCTTTATTCATGCAGCATGTTTCTGATCACCTGTAAGCATGTTGATATCACGCGAGAGTGATCCGTAACCTCTTAAGGTTAATGCACCGCGGAGGAAGTGTAGTACTAGGGGGTGTCTACCAGCTGTTTTACCATCTATCTGAGAGTGGTACACTGATAAGGCTGACACATGCACATTAAGTGTATAGTGGGATACCCCTGCGGAGAATCTAGCCTGCAGATACTCAAGAACTGTACCAATTGGGCAGTTAACAGGGTCTTGCTGGCGAACTCAACACCATGAAGTGAACAACTTCCACTTCAGGAAGTACACTTTCCTCGTTGTGGAATTGAGAATGGTCTCTACCACATCATCTGGGAGAGCCAAATCTATGAGTTGTGCCCTCTCAGGGGCCACACCCACAACTTCCATAACACTGGGTGGGGGTGAAAGATTGTACCTCCTGCCTGTGAGAAGAGATCTTTCCTGACTGAAATTTCCCAAGTAGGGCATCTAGTAGATCTATCAGGTCTACTAATAAGTGGTCCTCTGTACCGTAGAAAGCAAACTTTTCTTGGCATTCATTCTCAACCCCAGACGTTTCATGTGATCGATGATGACATCTCGATGTCGGATCACTTCAATCTCTGACTAAGCTAATATTAGCCAATTTTCTGTGTAGTTCAGAATGTGAACACCCTGAAGCTGCAACAGAGCTAGGGCTGCATCTACTACTTTCGTAAACATTCGGGGCGAAAGTGCTAGGTCATACGGAAGAACCCGATATTGGTAAGCTTTGCCCCTGAAAGCAAACGTCAGGAACTTGTTGTGAGAAGGATGAATGGACATCTTTTAGATCTATCGCTACAAACCAGTTCTCGGACCTGATTTGTAGCACTACTTGTTTGAGTGTGAGCATCTTGAACTTCAGCTGACTAACTGAGTGGTTCAGTTGTCTGAGATCTAAAATGGGCCTCAGCCCTCCATCCTTCTTGGGAACAATGATGTACCAGCTGTAAAACCCAGACTCTCTCTCTTGAGGAGGAACCAACTCGATGGCCTCCTTCCTCAGAAAGGTCTCTACTTTTTGTTTCATAACCAGAGCCTTCTCGGGGCTCACCACAGTGAACATGATACAGCTGAAGTGTGGCGGAGGAGATTCAAACTGAATTCGATAGCCTCTTTCTACTGTCTGCAGGACCCAATGAGACACATTCGGCAGTATTTCCCAAGCTGCTAAACTGTCTTCTAAAGGGAACAAGCCTCTCGAGGTTGGCCACTGATATTACTAGCCATGATGGTTCGATGCTCTCTGACGGCTCGCTGCCAGGGAGAGCTTGAACTAACCGTCTTATGGACCCCCTCAGGGGTGATGTACAGCTGTAGCGATGTTTTGACTGGGCTGAGTGCAACGTCAAGGGCACTGGGGAGAGCACAATGGTCGGCACTCTTCCCCAGAGGGGCCTGTCCTCAGAAGTCCTGAGCCCCAGGATGTCAGGACTTCTTCTGCTGGGACCTCTGAGACACAATCATAGTTCTCAGGTCAGTCTTAGGCTTGGAGCTGTGACTCCACCTTGGAGGAGTGCACAATGCAATGCTTTGTTTTTGAGCCTTGCGGTATGAGGAGCTGTTACTTGGTTGTGGTCAGCAACACAGGGATTTAGAGAGCGTCGAGGGAGGAACTGCTGGAACGCCGCTGCTTGTTTTCTTGCCTCCTGAAACCTGTCAACGCTGTCTCTATCTTTCATTTCTGACATTGTCAGCCATAAGTGCAATCGGTTTCTTTTGTGGCGCGAAGAGCTAAATCTGCGGTCCTCTGGAGCTCAGCTATCTCATCTGAGTTCACGTTCTTCTGCTAATCTAAATCCTTCAGCGGGTCGGCCTGATAGGCTTGGAGCACAGCCATAGTGTGTAGGCATGCTCCGGCCTGACCTGCTGCCGAGTAGCCCTTGCCTAAAAGCCCTGATGTTGTTCTTAGAGGCTTTGTAGGCAAGGTTGGAGCCTTTAAAGAATGCCATATCAGCAGACAGATAGCTCAATAAAAAGTGTCTTTTCTTCTTTCATCCAAACCCGCTATGTTTCCTATGTAGTTGCTGGCGGGAATAAAAATGCGTGTCCTTGGTGTGCAAGTCGGGGAAAAAACGGCAGGCTCCGATGTGGAGGTGGTGGCCGAGCATGCAAAAAGCGCTCATCGTGCCTACTTTTGCGTGGCTCTTGTCACTCCTCAGCAGGCCAATCGATTTTTATCTTATTAACAGCCCTTGTGGCCACCTCCAACAGCTCATCAACACTCTCAGCCTAATCTTCCTCAGAGGATGAGAGCGTGAGGGTCGAGCCTGCTCCACGAGAGGAGGACTTCATCGTGAGCTTCCCTCTCGGAGTGGGCGAACGATCTGGCCCGCAAGGAAGGAGATAGGATTTCCTCCATCTCCATTGCCTTGGCCAGATCACACTGGGAACCCTACGATCTCAGTCTCCGCTCCTGAGCCGCAAGGCTCCCCAACAAAGACCCCCTCCTCGAAGTCGGCTTTCCGGGACCGAAGCAACCTGAGCGACAGCGGCTCGCAGTGAGGGCAGCTTCTGTCTGGCCCTTCTAATGCTGCCGCTACGTGTCCCAAGCTAGTCACACAGAGCTGGTGTGAGTCTCAGCTTGTTATGAAATACTGACAAGGAGACACACACTGCCCGAATGAACGCTTGCTTTTGCCCTTTTCTGCCTGCATGTTTTAAGTCTTTTTGATTTATTTCTCTTTACTATTTCAACACACTTTAGGGAGGGAAAATAAGACCTTTCACACATTTTCACACACACGGACAGACTTTTGTTGAACATAGACACAGCGAGTGCATTCTGAATGCGCTGGCTATGCTGCATGTGCCTTATATACTTCCTGGTCTGACGTCACCCACCCTGACGTCATGCCCTTCCACTGGACAGATTCTACAGCAGACCCAAAGGAAAGCGCTTGTGTGTCGCGATTCTCAGCCCAGCCCTTCAGGGTAGGGAGAGGTGTGATCATTATGTTCCCTTCATCTCTGGGTCGCCCATCTCTGCTATTCTGCTTGCCACCAGGTTTGGTGGGGGCCTGGATGGGTGGGGTGGCACAGGTGACTGTGTTTGTGTTTGTTTTCTTCTCCCCATGTGCTCTGTCTCTGTGTGACCCAGTTTTAGTTTAATTATCAATTGTGTCCAGGTGTGTCTCGTTCGTTGATTTTATTGCCATCCCTATTTAATCCCTTCCTTTCAGTTTGGTCTCTGGGCCCGATTATTAATGTTGATTTATGTTGTGCTGCGTGTGATCTACATTGACTGTTGGTTTTGCTCGTTTGTGGATTAAAAAAATATTTATTTGTGAACTCAAATCTCAGCTGTCTCGCACACACAGCGTGACAGTAGGAGCATAAAATGAACATATTAGAATGATTTCTGAAGCATTATGTGACAAAGTCTGGAGCAAGGTTGCTAAAACTTCAGCTTAGCATCACAAAAATATATGATGTTTTAAAATATATTGTAATAAAAAACATTTATCTTAAATTGCAATATTATTTCATAGTATTTTAATTATTTCATAGCATATAAATTAATTTGGCGAGCACAAGAATCTTCTTTCTTATGTCAAACTTTTAAATGACAGTGTATAATATGATTGTCCACTAAAGGCAGACCTGGCTCACACCCTAGACTGAGCAACTTCTACCCAGGATCATAATCTGATAACAGGACGTGCTGCTGTAGCTGTCGGAGCTTGTTAAGCAGACTGATTCTATAGGATACAGAGGGGAATCTGTCAGAGACCGGCTCCTGGAAGAGCAGACCTAAGGTCAACGAGAAAATGTCAAATGTGTTTACCCTCAAGAAGCTGTCAGATTACTGCCAGTTGATCATAAACACTGCAGCTGAACAACATATTAAATTACGTCAGGCTTTTCTGTACTCTCTGTGTCACTAGATTAAATGGTATTAATATAAAATTTTACAATTTTGGGGGTGAGGTGAAGAAAAAGAATAGTTTACCAAATATATGACATTAATCACTCTGATATCATTCAAAACCCATATTATTCTTCTGCGGAAAACAAGAGTAAACTGTTGGAAGAGTATTACAGTTATTGAACACTGTACTTTCATGCTCTAAAATGGCAAAAAAAAGTAAAAAGGACACTTCTGAAGACATTTAAGACAACAACCGAATAACTACAGTAATTATCAAATCTAACTCCTACACACATTTGATCCTTTTCAACATACTTACTCAAAACCGTTTTGACTTCACTCATCCAACCTATTACTCGTATTAAAAAGAGATCCCTTGTCACTGGTTATGTTAACATAACCAGAAACAAGACCTAAAAGTAGCTGCCATCACCTCAATCCTTGGCGTGTGGCTCTTAAGTGAAAATTAATGTTAGTGTCATGAAATCGCAGAAAATACCATGAAATGCTCATGGAAGAGATACCAATATATTTTTTATTTTACAGCATTTTTCAACAAGTGTCTAGTCTATTCCAGACAGACTGGATAATGATCAGATCAGATCTTTGTGTGGAGCACTGACTGTCGTCAGCCTCCTTGTGCAGACAATAATCTCACTGCATTAATACAATTCAAGTGACATACAAAAAAAATACAAAATAAAAAGCGAATTTGGCGTGCTGTCTGGGGAGCGAAGCCGGGAGAACGGTGAACTCCGAACCCTAATGATTAGAACCCCAGTGTGGGCAAGAGTTCGGCTCGGACCTGGCCTGCCCCCAGAGGAAGCGTGAAAGTAGAAGAAGAAAAGGCAGTGAAGGGGCGGAGGGGGGTTTGCACGAAAGCGAGAAAAGAGAACAGTGGCAATATTTATAGTGAAGGGAAAAGATTTGATTGGGTGAATTAGCGAGGAGATAATTAGATGATGGGCTACCAGCCGTGCATGATTGACTTGTCCAGCGATCCTCTCGAAATGATGTTTATTTGCAAAAACATTCACTTAATGACAAAAATAATGTATGGAAATGTAAACTGCTATTTCCAACTGACATGCTCCCGCAAAAGATAGAAATAACCCACTTAAAACCATTTTTTGTTGGTGAAAATACTAGTGGCCTGAGACTTATATATAGTATAGACAGTATATATACAGTATATATTTTTTTATTTTATTTCACTTTTTTTTTATGTAAATTTTATTCCTGTGATGCAAAGCTGGCATTTCAGCATCATTACTGAAGTCTTCAGTGTCACATGATCCTTCAGAAATCATTATGATTTGCTGATTTTCCAGTAATTATCCATGTTTAAAGCAGCTAGCTGTGTAATTTTGTTGAAAATGTGACTTTTTGTCAGAATTCTGAGTGAAAAGTTCAAAAGAAGTTATTTTTGTAGACTCTACTGTCAGTTTTAAATGTATATAAAAAAAAAATAAAAATAAAGTATATATATTGGGACATTACTTGAAATACATTCTCACAAACTACACTGAAGCAAAGAGAATGCAAAAAGCGAATTCATTCAAATAGTGTTTAAACATTAATGGCAGCAGTGAATACTTTTGTGTTTTCTGGGTATGAAATCGATACAATAGTTTTTGTTGTTGTCCTGATGACAAATGGAGCAGATATGAGCCAACAGAGTGAGATGAATCTCTGTGCAACCTGAGCCAATTATCCTCCATCTGTGCCAAAACGCTACCGAGCTGGACTCACTTCATACCTCGCATTCTGTCCAACAGATGAGAAATCTACAGAGGCATCACCGTGACCTCTGACTCCGCCTCACATCCGAATCAAGAGCATCGCGAAAAGTGAAGGTACAAAGGAGAGCGCCACCTACAAGTAGCCCATTTATCACATGACTACAAGAGTTAAATGGCCGGCGATCGATAGGACAGGAGTTAAGAGCAAGCAGGGGGTGCTGAATGTCATCATTTTAATGAAATATAGATTTGGGTCTATTAAACAGCTTGCTGGCCGTGTATGAGAGAGTGGTGCTCTTTCTCGCGGCTAAATAAAGCCATCCATTAAAGACGAAAGAAATCGATTGCGGGTGAAACTAACACTCACCTCTCTGATGTGAGCACAGTTTTGCACTGGTCTGGATAATAGATCAAGGTTAGGTAAGAAGCAGAATGGCTGCCGTGGGTTTTGGTGAGGCCGACATTATCGGACGCTAGGGTGATGTAGTGGTGTAGTCCTGTCTCGGAGTTTCTTCAAGATTTTCCCATCTGTTCTCAAATTTCATGTTCGTTTGCTTTACCTCGGTTGCCTGTGTGTGTATTTCTTTTCCAGAACACAAAAGATCATACTTTGAACGATGTCGTGGTTCAAGAAACACCGGTAACTTTCAAAATACTTTCAATGACGTAGGGTATATCACATCATTATAATTACAATATTTTTAATGACGTATCTTATGCTCACCAAGGCTGTTTAATTAAAAAGGAATATTGTTAATTATTACAATTTGAAGTATTAACATTTAATATATTTACTGAATTTTCAGCATCATTACCCATTACCCAGAAATGAGAAATAACAACTAAAGCATAATGTAATTAATTAATTAATTCATTCATTCATTCATTCATTTATTCATTATTTTTATCACCCTACAGTATAGTACATCCTTCATCTATTATCATTTCTAATCATATTTTTTTAATACTATTTCTATTTAATCCATAGCACCCTGTACATACAATTTACAGTTTATTTATTTAAATGTATTATTGTGTTTTTGATTTTTATTTTTATTCTTCTTTGTGTTGTTGTTGTTGTCTCTGTGTACTGTGACAATAAAAAAAAAAAATCCTTGTATGTGCAAACAATAAAGCAATAAAGCTCTTTCTGATTCTGATTCTGATTACCTTAGTGTGCTTCAGTTGGCACACGATCACCAAAACTCTTTAACATGCAGAACGAAGGTCTCCAAGTTGGCCACACATGGATTAAATGCATTGACCCATCATGCCTTGTGTCGAAGCAAGAAGCTGTTGGTGGTGATTTAATATGATGAATGTTTCTTCAGACATCTTTGTGCCAATAGCAGCTCATCGATTAAGCGCTGTTGTTGAGCATGGTGGGTGGTTGTCCCTCTGTGGCCATTTCCAAATGGATTCTTCCAGCAACATGAAGCACACATTGCTTTAGACGATGATGTCATAGTTCTTCAGCCCACTGATCTCAGTTCAATAGAACTGCTAGGATGTTCACATAATTAGTGCGTAGATGGAAAATCTGCATTGTGCAATATACTTTTTTTCAGGATTTCATCATGACATGTAAGTATATTTCAGATATTCAGGTTAAAGGAATAATGCATACAATGATTGTGTAAAAGTATAAAACCATACTTGGCTAATGCACTTTAAAAGCAAGTGCAAAAAATAGAGTTATATAACTTTTTCTGTAAGTGTAAATGTAAAAAAAACAAAAAACGGACACATGGATGGAGCAAAGTGCAAAAGCTGTATAATTTCTAAACCTTAAATTCATCTAAATTAAATTTACAGTACACTATCACTCAATATATATATTTTTGGTTTATTTAAAAATGATTTATTATTTTATTAAGAAAGGAACCACGTTTTTGTGTGCATTTTTTTGTGGGTTCGTTTTGTGGGAAGGTGGTGATGGAGATGGCAGTGCTGGGCATAGGCAGAGTAGTCAGATGCTAAGGGCATTGCTGATCCCTAGGGGAAGTTTTTTTTTTTTTTTTAATTACCTACAAAGAGAGCTACTATACTCTTTGTTACCAACACAACTTACATACTATGAATTTAAAAAAAAAAAAAAAAAAAGAGAGATTTTTTTTTACAAAAAATTATATTACATATATCATATCATTATTAAACGTATATCATATGTATATATATATTTTTTATTGCTTTCCCGACTCCCTCTGTTTCGACGCATGATCAATATTGTGCAGCCACTTTCATGTGCATCAGTTACCTGATAGTGTCACATTTATCAGTGAACATTTACCATAATGTCAAAAAGACCGAAGCCATCTGGTGCCCACGGAAGAAGAAAAAAAAGAGGAGAAGAAGAATAAAAAAAACGGGACAAAGACAGAGGGAAAACTATGTAATGAATGATGATGATAATATTAAACTACATGAGGTAACAATTTGTGAACGACCTTTATGTTGGACTAGTTCATAATGTTAAAATGTCTGGAGTTCCAGAGATCTACAATTTTGTAATTGTGTCTTTTTTTGTGGAACATAACACATGTTAATAATATTTTGTTGTGTAGTATTTGGGGATTTGTTGCATTTTTAATTTGAATTGGCTAATTTATTAATGTTTTCTATATATATATATATATATCATGCAATCGTGGGTTCGAACCCAGAGGACTCATCTTCTAACAAAACCCTGTATATCATGCTTTTACATGATTTACATAACATGTTTGAACACAATGATTATTGGTGGAATGGGCTGTGAGGTAAGGGGCATCAGGTAAAATCTCGACTAGGGCAGCAAATTGGCCAGGGCAAGCCCTGGTTTTTACCGTATCTTTCATCAAATCAACACAGTTTTGGTAAGCATGCGATTCCTTACAATAAACTAAATGCATATATACTTACCCCAAACAAAAAAGATAGTTTAATTTAAATATATACTGTATGTTTTACTACTCCCTACGTGTACTGCAAGCACCCCAGAGACAAAACTACAACACTCCTATTACAGTGACATGATTTGTGGTCTGATAGTATGGTACTGATGCTCCTGAGTGTTCTTTCAAATGATAGGATTGACAACACACTTTCTCTATAGGTTCAGTCATGCTACATGATAACACCTCCGTGTCATGCAAGCCAGTGGTCATGTTTCGTGAATGGCTTTTACAGCTCATCGTCCGGTCAGTGAAAGCACACAGCCTGTTTTTGAGTGGTATAAATGGCTTTCTAAAAGCCACCCGAGCAGATTATTCTAACAGCTATGTGACATGGACACATTTCATAACTGATCTCTTCTCTTTTTTTCTTGTGCGGCTTCACAGCAACACAGTCATAAAACATTTATTTTGCGTTTACAAATCAATGCATTTCACATTCACGAACCACTCGCAGTTCAATGTATCCAGTGCTAGTACAGGGATTAATATTCAGTAACTGTCAATACACTGCCTTCCTGTATACATGCTTGTATATTTCTCCTTATTCAGAAAATAGCACTTAAATAGCACGCATTTGCCTGTGCAATATTTTTTTTTTTTCTCAAATGTCTAAACATTTTCTGTAATTAATTAAGTCATTATCAAACGATGAATAGCATTTAATTAGTCATATACAATGCTTTAGTATGTTTAGTAGTCTTAATGTTTTAAGACTTTATGATTGTAATGATCAGCTGGATGTGTCAGTCCAGATTTGGATGACACTGCAGCCATCCATGAACTATGTTTGTGTCTCCGTTTCATGCCTGGACTTTCTTATCAATTTCTTATCATGTCTCCACCCCCTTGTATGTTACCATGGTTGTTGATTCTATCTCCTCCCACTGACCTAATTCTTATGTGTATTTAAGTTCCGGTTGTCTGTGTGTGAATTCGCTCGTCAATGTTGGATCTACCTGTGTTTTTCCCTGTTGTCAAGCCATTCGTGTCTCTCCGTGTTTCCCTTTGTTTTGTTGTTTGGATGTCCTGTTGCCGACTCTCGCTACCCACACCGGACTATTCACTTGTCTCAGCCTTGGATGTTCCTGCTTGTCATTGTTTGACTCTGCCCTGTTTCAACGCTGTTTTGACTCTGTGTGTTCATTAATAAACATTTGATAAAACAATACAATAAAAACAGTAATACTGTGAAATATTATTACCATTGTTCTGCTTTATATACCTTAACATATAATTTTTTTCTGCAAAAAAATGTTAATTTACAGTACTGCAGTCTTCAGTGTAACGTGATCCTTCAGAAATCATTCAATCATTTCGTCTTATTACTAATACCGAAATCAGTTATGCTGCTTAATATTTCTGTGGAAACCATAATATTTGCTTTTTCGGGATGACTTGATGAATTGAAAGTTTAAAAAAACAGCATTCAAATTTAGGATGCTTTGTATAAATTTCTTAACTTTTATTGAAATACATTATTGATAAAAAATTTCAAATAAAATAAAATTTAATTTAATCTGATTGCACAGACTTCAATAGACACGAAAGGCAGCTGAAGTGCATCTGTGACATTTTAAAAAGCCAAAAATGCAGTAACTCAAAACTGGTATTTTAAATTGCACATTTAATATTTTGGTGTATTTGTAGCATGGCCTGATTTTTATAGTTATAAACTTTATCAGTGGTTCAACACACACTCACACATGCACACACAAACAGAAGTTTCAGTTGTCAAAAGGTTTTAAAGGCTTTGATATGTAAGTATAAGCAGCTCTTAAACTAAGTCCATCTAAAACCCCGCTAGCTCACTTCATCTCAAAATTGACATCCGTCTGTGAAGCCCTTGGGGAAGAGACTAGGAATAGAGAATAGCTGATAAAGGCTGATAAAGAGAAAGCATATGTCAACCACTACAAGTCATGCTGCGGCACTGTGCTACCGTATATGCTGCAACAAGCCTGAAGCAGAACAAGATTCAGCGCTGCATACTGTAGGTCAGCTAGAGATTGTGTTTAATTGTGACCTGCATTACCTTTTATCGTAGTGGGTTATTACATCAAAACAGAAAAATAATAGGCAATATTTCTAAAAATAATAGCTGCTCATCACTGGTAGTGACTGACATTGGCTGGTGACAGGTGACAGTAGCTGCTTCCTAATGACCGCACAGGAGGTGGTGACAGCACCCTGCAATTCAACACATTATCATGCAATTACCATCCAAAATAAGTACAAATGCTTCACTTGTTACATGCATTCATCATTAGGCAGACAAAACTTGAAATCTGTTAGCATCTAGTAGCTTAAGGGACTCATCATGTCAGAGGAGAGAACTGATATGTGAGCTAATTTAACAAGCAGGTATGTTCATCTGACAGCATGTGGCATATGGCAAATAAACAGCCGGGATTTTTTTATTTATTTATTTTTTTTAACGTCTTGGTTTGAATGTGAAAAGCAGCCTGAAACCTGTCGCTTGTTTATTCATACAGCGCACGATCAGCTTCTACAAACTTGTAATTATCAGTGAGATCACTTTCACACTTAAATCATCCATACCATATGGATATACCATATGGATTAAAAAAAAAAAGTAGTTCAAATGATCCACATACGCACTGAAACAAACAGTTTAAGAATCGAACAGGCAAAATGAATGAATGAAAATTGTTAGCGAGTTCAAATAAGGCTCAAATAAAACATCCGCTTATGCATTAGGTTTTATGAATTAACAAGGCGATATAAAAGTGCTCAGTTTTGTTTTAAAAAATACTACTGACACCAAACTACTAAGCATGTAGTGTGTTATGAAACGTAGGGCATGTAGAAATGAACATAAAATTAACTAAGTACTTTAAAGATGTTATTATAATACTAATGTATTATCTAGCAAACTGAATGCTGAATGTAATAAAAATGTATTTTAACAATTGAAACAATAGCATGATTTGAATTCATTAAGAATGGAGAATAATGCAATAAAGCACAGTGCTCTCGTACCTTCAGTTTATTTTCAGCAGATTTGTCCTGTGCACAGATACAGATGGAAGTTGGTTTACTGCTTCTCCTTGCATCTCATAGGTCACTCTGGATAAAAGTGTGACCCAAATTAATGAATTCAAATCTTAAGCTGTTAGAGAAGGAAGACAGCTCACAGGTAAAGGAGAAATATTGTGCATCAAAACATGCAACACTAATTACAACAGATATTTGCATTTCTATGATAGCAGCGCCTGAACAGCAGCTCAACAAATCACTTGTGGCTGTGTGTGTGTGTGTGTGTGTCGTGTTTTAGCCATTATTTAGGGACAAATTAGTAAGATTAATCTGACAAAACATTCTTTTGGAGACATTCTCAAAGGTGAAAATGATAAATAAATCATGTTTTTTTTTTAAAGCAAAGTCTGTAGCAATCATAATTAGCTTTTTTCTTCCCCTTATTTAAACATTATAGACATATTCTATAAATACAAATATTTAAGTACTGATATGTATTTATGTAATATATATGTTTTAGGGCATCCTCAGGTTTGGACTAAATGAAAAATGCATACAAACCCCTTGTTGTTGCGCATAACCTTTAATAATGCATGTTGTAATTAATTGGTACAGCTGGAAGAGACTGTTTACTTACAGGTCCGTGTCAACAAAAGCTGGAGGTCAGAGAGGGTCTGTGAGTTAGATGCATGACATGCAGAGGTCTGCATGAGGGGTCTTACCTCGTTGAAGCTCTCATTCAGTGAAGGGCCGTCCTATCGATGTTCATCGTCAATTCATCTGGAAAGCTCAGCTGGTGGGTAAGAGGTTCCCAGCATGAGTCTGGAGAAGAATTGTCCATGTGCTTCACTAATTCATATTGTGATCAGACGCAGACTTGCGTGCGAGGTTACCAGAGTGACGGGAAAATAATGAGAAATTCTGTTCTAGATCAGTGAACACAGACAGCATGAAAATTCATTAAACACGCAATTTGTTATGATACAGGTATGACCAAAGCTATGCCCAGATACAAGAGAAGGATGTCATCTCATAAAGAGCTGTAGACAATAGAGAGAAAGATAGATAAAACAACAATTAATAGATAGATAGATAGATAGATAGATAGATAGATAGATAGATAGATAAAGCGAATGACAGAATGAACGATAGAACGATGATAGCATGATAGAACAAAACATAGAAAAAAAATTCAGATAGATATAAGAACAGAATGATAGAGAGCGACAGATAGTGATATAGAACTATAGACATACCAAATCTCATGTGTATATGATGTTAAAGCTCTGTAACTTACATACATATACTGTATGTGTGGGCTTAATTATCAGAGCATGTCTCTGGGGCTACTGGCCATTTCAACCAGACAGAAAATAACATTATAAAAAACTTTCACATTACATAGACTGCAAATTAGTATTGCAACCTTCCTCCCCTCCCCTTCTTGCTTTTATGGCTATATGATATTTGTTCTTGCAGACTGTTATAGTATAGCTCCATCCTCCAGAGACTAAAGAGGTTCCATACCAGTCGAGCAGCTAACAACCGTTCCAAATTTCCAGTGAAGAAACCTATTAAGGGCAAGTCATGCATAGTTGATTGAGCGCCTCGTGCGAGGGGCCGGTACGACGGTGGGATTGCTCGGAGGAACTGATACACTCCTGCGCTGTGGATGAGTCTTGCTCGTTTCTGGGTCAGTCGGCACACAGTTTCTTCCTGTTAGTCATTTACAAAGGACATGGAATAGGGATCCATACCATCTTTGTAGGGCAGGACAAAAATTCCTGTTTCTTAAAATATATCATTGAGTGCATGATGGATGGATAGACTGAGAGATGGACAACTGGGTTTGTGGATGGATGGATGATGTTGTCATTTGATAGAATGATTGCATTATAGAACAGAACTGAAAAGAACAGAACGGAACAGAATAGAATAGAATAGTCAATCAATCGATTAATTCAAACAGTTCAAACATAGAAAGACTGAAAAAAAAAAAATAATTATAGGAGCATTTCATGTGTTCACACTCCAAAGAGCAGGCCGGGAGAGTGGCGGGCTCGAACCCTTGAACTCCGGGGAGATGCGAATGAATGGGAAATTGTGATATTTCTAGTGCTTGGAAAGGATTTGATTGGGCGATCATAACAAGGTGATTGATTAGCTGAGTACTAACAGCTGTGCGTGATTCGTCCAGCCATTCCACCCAAAACTGTTACTGTCAAAACATTAATTAAAATGATAGAACTGTAAAATGATCAAACCATAGATCGAACTAAGAACAATCAAATAATAGGAAGATTGATATAATAATAGACAAAATACAAGAACGATATATAGAACAATTCATAGAATATAGAGAATAAAAATTAGAGAAAAAAGAGAAAATTAAAGAACAATAGCGACAAGTTAGAATGACAGAAAGAATGAATGAACAACATGTATAACAATAAAAATAAAGAGTAATAAACCAAAACATAAAAACATAATAAATATTTAACATAAAAAACTGAACCAAAAAAATAAAAAGAGAAAGATAGCTTGAAGATAACAAAAACATCAGAATGGCAGAAAGAATGAAGAACAATACATAAAACAATAGATTGATAGGACAATAGAAATAATGATAGATAGAACAATATAATAATTCAATTACAGACAGAATGATAGAAAGAATGACAGAATGAAATATAGAGCATCACATAAAATCATAAACAATAAAAACGATAGAAAGAATAATAGCAATATATATATATATATATAAATAAATGAAAGCTAGAATGATAGAAAGAATAAGAGAGTGGATAAATGAACAACTTATAGAAAAATATACAAGAGAAAGGCAAATAGAAGAAAAAAATATAAATAAAAAGAAAAAAATTATAGAACAACAGGATGATTGAAAGAAAAAACTGAAATAATGAAAAGAATAGTAGAATGATAGAAATAATGACAGAAAGAAAAACTGAAAGAATAGGGTAACACTTGTAAAATATAAACAATTTTTCCCCTCAATAAATTCTTAATTTGCTGCTTAATGCGGAGGTTGTTAAGATTAGCTATTGCGTAGAAAATTAGAATAATGTAGAATTATGTCATGTAAAATAAGGCATTAATATGTGCTTAATTAGCACTAGTAAATGGCTAATATTCTAGTAATATGCATGCTAATAAACAACTAATATGTATACCTGTCAGATAAAGTGTTAACAAGAACAGTATTCAAAAAACTGCTAAAATAATAGAAAGTATAATACAACGAACGTGACTGACTCCTAAAGGACTTGACCTTAAATCCACCGTTGTATTGACCTCTGACCCTTTCCTCTCTCGGCTCCATCAGTGAAGAGTCTGTGACTGGGCTCTGGCAAAGACAGCAGCTCAGGGGTGGCACAGCACCCACTCAAGCATGAAATCACCTCTCCTCACTTTAAAGGGCTAACATGGCTTTTTAATGACGAGCCAATATCTTTTATACACCAAATATGCTCAATGGCTCCATTCTTTTTAATGCATATTTAAAGCTGGTAGGGAGAGCAGGCCCGTAACAAGATTAATGGCACGATCACTCTGAGACGCTGAGTCTGGGCTCTGCTAGATTACATTTAAAGCCTTTTAAAGAGCTCGGGACTTTCTTAAAAAAAACACTGCTTTTGATGAATCTCGGAATAAACAGTGTGTGCGCTTTACATTAGCCAGCCAGATGATTTTCGTTTATTCACGCTTTAGCGAATAGAAGAATTTAACACAGCCATGGCAAGTGAGTAAAGCTGAATGCGCTGAACCACAAATATTCATTTGCAAAAACTAAACTGGTATCATCATACTGGTGGACCTTCTCATGACTGAAAATAGCAGTTTCAATGCAGATATCGACATGACTGATATATGATATTTGCACTCAAATTTCCAGAGGAGCACGCACAGGTAATTAATCAGCCAGCTCCTCATCCCACTAATTATGCTATTGTCTCATCATCCTACTAGATATACTATTATTCTCTCTGTAGTGTTCCTGTGGGAGCCATGTTCTGGAGATGTTGTGTGTCATTTGTTAAAGCGAACCTACTTTTTTTGTGAACTTGAAAGTTATATTCAAAATACTGACTCCTAATACCTGCAAAGCACTCAATGATGACTGTGCGTAGAGACTATAAAGTGGACAAATTCTACCTCTGCAAGAACAGTCTAAGTCTAAATCTAAGGCCCTGTTCACAACAAAAACCTTTTTTAGTTCTATAAACGCGAGGCGCACCACACTGCCTTTTGTTGAGTAGTGCGCTGCGGTTTTTTTGTGTTGCTGTGCAACCACCAAAACACCTGTCCTGTCAATCTAATCATAGGATTATAGCACGAACACTCCAATTTTTTTTCAAAGTTTTTTGCTGTTAAACTTTGCTGTTAGTAAAAACCTTGAAAAATACAGCTCCAGATAACTTACGGGGTATAACATTGGACAGCCAAACAGTTCTGCCACATGCTTGCAGTATTCAACCAATCACAATGCACTGGATAGCTGGCCAGTCAGAGCACACCTTGCTTGTTTAGAACAATTAGCTCTGTACAAATCGATCGTTTCAGGAGGTGGGGCTTAGAGGAGAAGAAAAAATTTACAGTATGTGGATAATAATGTGGTTTTAGCACCTTAGACCACATAAACACACTGCAGTTACCTTTTTCAACCTGAAATAACCCAGCAAGCAATAGTCGTCATTTCACCGTCTCGGCTAGGTATAGACCTGATATAATCCGGCTATGTGTAACCCACTTCTAGCCCAGATAATCTTAAATTTGGTAACATGGCGTTTTTTACCAAAAAAACAAATGAGACATGTATAATTCCATAATGTAAGCAAAGTCGGCAGTGTTTACTGGGTTTTTGGTTTCACCTCTTTAATATTCTAATATTCTTTAATATAGGCCGAAATGATTTTCCTCCGTAGGGTGCCGGGGCGCTCCCTTAGAGATAGGGTGAGGAGTTCGGTCACTCGGGAGGAGCTCGGAGTAGACCCGCTGCTCCTCCACATCGAGAGAGGCCAGTTGAGGTGGCTCGGGCATCTGTTCCGGATGCCTCCCTGGGAAGGTGTTCCGGGCATGTCCCACCGGGAGGAGGCCCCGGGGAAGACCTAGGACACGCTGGAGGGACTATGTCTCTCGGCTGGCCTGGGAACGCCTCGGTATTCCCCCAGAAGAGCTGGAGGAAGTGTCTGCGGAGAGGGAAGTCTGGGTGTCCCTGCTTAGACTGCTGCCCCTGTGACCCAGCCCCGGATAAGTGGAAGAAGATGTATATGTATGTTCTTTAATATTCTTTTGTATAGCCGGCAAGAGCACGAGCCAACTCCCTTACAACTTTCAAACGACTGCCGAAAACCTTATTTTAGCCTAGACACATAGGCTGTGTTTCAACGTCTAACAGACATTTTTTAGAACAAAAATTGCTTGCTGGGAAGCTTCCACGTGTATATGAGACTGACAGACAAACAGACAGAAGGCAATGATAAGTGATGGATATTGTAGATAGGCAGCAGCTCCCAGCAGTTAGATAATATAAGCTGTATAGAACTTCTCAGAAGTTTCTCCAATGACAATGTGACAGTATTCAATTCATATCTCAAAATATTTGTGTAATTATATACCACTTCTCAGCCTATAACTGTGATTCCAGTCCTGCATCCATCTGTAGGTTATTTGCTAGCTGAAAGCAAAGCTTGTCTTGAGGAAAGCCTTGCTTTCGATTACCTTTAATAATTTAAATTCAGCCTACTCATGGTTTCATCCAGAGGCTTTATACATTAAAACTCTATGTTCTCATCTTTGCCTTTTTACTTAAGTCTCTCTCTTTTTCTCTCTTATAAGCTCACACACTTCCATCAGTTGGCACAAGAAGGGACCACCGACGGAACGAGCCAATCAGACCAGTCGAACAGCTGAGGGGTTGGAGCTGACCGACACAAACAATACATTCACATTCTGGACAAAACCTGATGACTTCTGACTGAGCCGTAATGGATCTAATGGAGCTCCCCTGTTGCTCTCTGCTTCGCTCTGCCAATGATGGACATTGTGGTTGTGTGTCAATACACGGAGCGCAGGGTCTGTACCTGCTCTTGTGGATCTGACTCACAGCTATAATTAAAAGCACTTTTTCGAGACACTTGCTGCTGGTTTTTGATGGGGAGTCTAACAAGGTTAGATGGAGCAGAGCACAAATCCCATCAGTTTCCCATATTTTGAATCTAACATTCAATTAACCCTTCTTCCTCTGAGTGTTTTTTAGTGTTTTTTTTTCTATAAACTTTATTCATTAGTTTGGTTTATTCACTAAAAATATGTATTTATTTACTACAATTTTTAAAGCATCTAATTACTCTAATTTTACATAATTAAATGATTTAATCTCATATTTATGTTTTGTGTCACAGTTTTGCATAAATTGTTACATGATTTTGCTTTTATACTCTACTATAGCAATATGCATTTATATCTACTGAAGGGAACGATGGAGTAAAATCATATGGAGAGATCCAGTTATTAATTTCTTTCTTTTTATTAATTTTTCTTCCATATTAATGTTTATTATAATCATACAAGAAATCAGTATTTAACTTATTAAACTACATAAAATTATTTCATACGTTGAACCGGTTCCCGAGGTCAAATGGAGCCTGGCTCTGTGTCTTTATTATGGCTTCCTTTAGATCATGATGCTATGGACAATCAACTGTGACATTTATTGTATAAGATATTATAGAGAAATTATCAAATCAGATTTTAACCTGTTTTGCATTTTACTTCATTTCTGTATAGGCTGTTTACCTAGCTATACTGATAAGACATTTGGCTAGTTAGCCTTGAGTAAGAAATTTGCTATGTGTGTGCACTGTTTCCTCTCTGTAAAGCAGAGAGTGGTTCTAGCTGTCTGTGAGACCCATATTTGGAAATCCAGGCTGTGAGATGTGAGCGGAGCAGCCTTACAAACTCATACGGAGTATTGAAGCTGACTTCTGCAGATGAAACTTTCTTCAATTAATTCTGTCTCTGACTCCTGGTCTTGATTCAACAAAACACATGGTCCTCTTTGGGTCTTAACTGTTTTCCCTAACAGTTACTTATGTACATATTTTTTACAGTATTAGGTGCTTATTTTAATCTTTAATAATTTTTTACGTTAATCAAATTATTTTATTATTTAAATAAAAGTTATTTAAGATTATCTGTATTGTTATTTTAATTTTTTACATAATTGTAAACTACAGTATTACTACAGCAATATACTGTTATACAGTATGTACTCATTTTTCATTCATTCATGCACAGCTTTTCTGCAAAATTCCTGCCATAGTTAGGTATTTCACATGTATTCATTTGTACCTTATAAGACTGTCCCCATTTCTAATTATAAGCACTTCTACATGTATGAATGCATCAATGAATACTATATGCCACCGTTTGTTTCATTTACAATCTGTGGAGAAATAACGTTCAGAAAGATGTGGCTCACCTCTCCTCTGCAAATGGAGGAAGGTTTATCACCCAAAATGCAAAAGTGGCATCAAAATTAGGACAGCAACAAATCCTGTTATGCATACAAATATTGTCTGCCCTGCAATCTCTGCATCTATTATTTTCTCACACTCCACAGAGTGCTGTCTGGATATTCAGCAATGTCAGATTTAGCTCAGGGTTAAGTGCTGCTATTCTGCCAATCTGTCCAGAAAAGCCTGTCTGCTTTCTGCATTAACAGCAAGAGAGTGTATGAGAGAGAGACTGTGTGTGTGTGTGTGTGTGTGTGTGAGATAGAGAGAGAGAGGTGTTTAGTAGCCAAATGAGACGCTGTAAAACCAGAGCCATGTCTCCCATAAGACCTCTCTCTGTCTCTCTCTTTCCGTCCGGTCCTGACAGGAAAAATCAATTAAAACAGAGCAGTCCACCAATTATATTTCACTGTACAAACCAAAAGGACATTATTCCTGGATTACAAAATTGAATTGAAGTTATTATGTGAAGAAGATGGAATATTGTTGTCTGGTCTTCCTGGATATTGTCACCGTCAGCTGGATGTGTCAGTCCAGTTTTGGATGACACTCCAGCCATCCATGAACTGTGTCTATGTTTTGTGTCTCCATTTCATGCCTGGACGTTCTTATCAATTAACTCATGTCTCCATCCCCTTGTATGTTGCCATAGTTATTGATTCTATCTCCACCTACTGACCTAATTCTTTTGGTTTCGGTTGTCTGTGTGTGAATTCGCTCGTCAATGTTGGATGTACCTGTGTTTTCCCCATTGTCAAGCCTTCCGTGTTTTCCCAATTTTCCCGTGTCTTCGTTGTGTTGGATTTACTGTTGCCGACTCCCGCCTCATATCTGTATTATTCTTATGCCTATGCCTTTGATTTTTCCGTCTGCTGATGCCATGACTCTGCCTGTTTTGACTCCGTGTGTTCATGAATAAACGCTCGCACGTTTCCCCGCATCTTCCATGTGACAGATATGTTTTGACATTAAAGAAGTCCTCTGTGCTGCTGTTCATGCTATGACCAAAATCAGAGAGGTCTGTACCAGATGTGCACTGCTGACCAATCAAAAGTATATTCCAAAAAATAAATTGAAATTAATCTTACATTTAATCTTACATTTCAAATCTTACATTTTAAATATGAGCTTTAGTGAAATGTTATTTTAATATTATTTACTAGTTTTTACTTAAATTTGTATTTACATTTGTAGTATATTTTCATGCATTTTTGTTGCTTTCATTTGCATTAATGTATTTATTATGTAATAATAATCAACAATTTATTAATATTTTTGTTTTGATTTTTTTATCCTTTAGAAATTTTGTGCAATATTCTCTCAATAATCTCTTTCAATAAACCATAATGTTGTTACAAGTTGTTGTTAACAATAATAAGATTGCACAGTTACCATTTTACTTATTTGCAATTATTTGTACAGTAAAAACTACAGCAAAATCATTAAAATGAAGCATGACAGCATTTGCTTCAAACTATTTTGTACTTACAAAACAAAGAAACTTCAATACCTTCTTTTCATCTTATTCACCACATCTGTAATAACTACAAGACAACCACAAGTTACAAAACTATGTTTAGTACTTCCAGTTAGTGATCTAAACTAAACTTAAGCAGCAGTAATAGTGAAGCTTGTGTCGGCCGCGAGCAGACCTGAATAAACCGGCTTTGTTTTTTTACCCTGTATTTATTCTCCATCCTGCACTCTCAGCTAATTTCCAGTCTCTATATTGTTGCAACGCCATAAATGCTGTCCTCTATTGTGCTACTGAGATGGGTGTGCTGATTTTATAGTCAAATTTTGTGTGCAGAGGAAAGAGGAGCAAAATCAATCCAGAATGCATTGTAAGCACACTCCATGGACATAGCAATGTGAAGAGATGCTCTGAATGGAGAGAATTTAATGAATAATGTGGCGCTGTGCTATCAGACACAAAAGTAACATTTACACAGCAAAAACATTTACAGTATAATGAGAGGTACAACTTAAAATTAGCTCTTCTAAAATTCTAAAATTTACTTTTTTGAAATGTAATAAACTATGGCCAATTCTTATTTAATAAATAATTATATGAAGATGGTGCACAGAATCACACATCACCAAAAATTCTGTATATAAATATATATTCAGTATATAATACATAAATAACAACATGTAAAAATATAAATGTGTGATTTCCAGGAATTCTCTTTTTAGTGTTTTCTGCGATTTTCAACAGAAAATCTAAATAAAGCAAAAGCCTGAAACATTAATGAGATACTGAGGTTTCATGTATTGTTTTATTTATTTTCTGTATCATAAGTGAACGATGAACTGACCTGACCTGAAACTTTGCTCTCAACAAATCTCTGGTTCCCTGTGTTTTTTTTGTTTTGTTGGTTTTTTTTCTAATAAATCAAAAGAAAATAGGAGTCTGTGCAGCTTTATAATGAGAGGTTTTGTGGCTACAACAATGAAAACTTTCACCTGAATGAAGCAGCGTCCAGCGTGCTGTGCTTTCAAATGGCCTTCACTTCAATTAAAACCTTTAGCAAGGCACCATTCAACGCAGTTGTTTCTGATGGAAATCACACAAGCACAATGAAATAAAAAGCACTATTCAAACTCACCCACTCCAGAATCTTACTTCAGTTAGTCTGAAGTCTAAGTGTGCATTTCTGAAAAACACCTCGCTTTTTAAAAATCCAAAGAAAATACCAATTATATTATGCATAAAGAAATAAAAAATGCTTTTGTTCTTAATTTTTAAGACAATTAAGCTTGTTAGCCCTCAAGTTCCCTCATAATGGGTCTGTTTTTAGGTCATTTACATTATTTTCATTACTGATTATTATGTGTCATTACATCTCAATCAGCTTAAAGTCTAAACAACACATACTACAATAAAATATTCATACCTAATACCATTATTTTCCACACTGCAGTAATGAATATATATGTAAATATAAATGCAAATCCATTATTGTTGTCACAATGCAAAGTTATAATGCTAAGTACAGCAAAATACAATCCCTCTCCTCTTTCTTTGGATTCTGGGCTGAAATATGACCCAGGCGTGTTCTTGACAGGTTTAGTAAGATTCACTCTTAACAGGAGACGAATGTCTTCATGCAGCAGACATCATTATTTATAGTCACACCACCAAGAACAAAGTCAGCACAAACACTGCTGCTGTTTCTCATCTGCATGCATGTACCTCTTCGTCACACTCATGTGAAGTGTCAAATTCACTCTTTTATCCATTTACATGATCAGCAAGTCCCCTGTAAAGTGTCAGAATACTAACCGGATGAATGTTTTAGAGATCAAATCACACAAAGAAAAGATAAACAAACTCAAAAATCACCATTATCCCAGGTAAACTGGTGTTGAGCCATGATGTCACATGGACTGTGACTATGTTTCAGCGTCTGGGATCATTTCAGTTGTTGCAGTCTATGGGGGGTCAAATGGGTCTCTGATTTCATCAAAAACATCTTAATTTGTGTTCCAAAGGTCTTCTGGGTAACTAAAGACAGAATATTCATTTTTGGGTTAACTAACCCTTTAATATTAACATTTACAGTTATTTTAAACAATGTATTTAATACAATAAAACGAATCTATGAATTCTGTGAAGCTTTAAAACACTAATATGTAAACAACAAATTTAACGTCCATATGTTCAGCATTGGTAAAACTGCTTGTTTCATTGCTGTCAAATACTACAAATAAGAATGTAGAAGAACACCTCATCAATAATAATAATGAGATCACATTGTAGAACATGCAAAAACAAATAAATTCCTCACAGTGTGACTGATAATAAAAAAAATATTGTATTAAAGAAATCTATAAAAGACATGGCAGTACTGTAAATACATCGACAATGTTTCTATTAAAGATGATTGCTTTCAGAAAAATAAAGTGAATATTTCATATCTACATCAGCAGCACAACGCAGGCAGTATCCATATCTTGTTTTGGTACTGATCGTGCTGTGCTATTATATATCCTGATCATGCAAGACGACGGTAAAGGTTTATGTTCCTTTTAGAAAGCACTTCCCCAAAAGCAAACCGAGCGCTGTCAATTGCCGGCATTTAAGAGATCAGATATTTGTAGAAACATTTTATTTATGAGATATGGGATATGCCATTATTAATTCATTCACTTGTCCAGCTGCTCTGCGCTGGAGTCTCAGTTATCATTAAAGAGAGACAGGGAGGCAAAGACTTGTGCTTTATGGCCGTTTTATATGACGTCACAGGTTTATTTATGGATGTGTTCAGTATATTCTGTAGCGTTATAGAGAAAATGCAATCAAACAGATGAAATGTGTTTCAGAGCGGCTGTTCAATTGTGTTATTCTGGTGATGTCATAACGGCACTGAATTGTCATCTGTCTATGATGTCATAATTCAGCTGGTCTGTAATGAAAGCCTTGTCTGTGTGCACAGGGAAAATAGGCAGCTTTTAAAGTCTTCCTTCTGGCCTCCCAGGAAAATTGCGGTCAGTTAGAGGGGAAGTTGTTGATAATAATCGCTCAGACTCTGAGGAAAATGGATGCAAAAAAAAAATCCACTTTCTGTCCCACAGCATGTAAAATAACACACGCTCACATTTCTGACAACAATTCGTGGGACACCAGACGCTAAAACGTTCCTCTATTCAAAAGGAAAACAATACAATGCACAATATGTCCACACAATTTGTATGTGGGGTAGTTTGTTTATTCAAAACACAAAAGAATATCCCTCCCTATAGGGTATAAAAAAAAAACAAGAGTTTCAAATGTAGTATTATATCACTTACTCCCCAATGGTTCATCTACGGTGAATGGGTGCCGTCAGAATGAGAGTCTAAACAGCTTATAAAAACTACATCACAAAGTCCATATTCCACAACACTTCCTGCAGTGAAAAGATCCATCTTCTGTTGTCGTCTTACATCAAAATCCATGTTTTTGGGCTATTGTTTGCTTGATCTTTGCATATTTGTCGGATTCAGATCAACTGGGAAATAAATATTATGAAGATAGCTTTTCACATCACTGGAGTGATGTGTATTATTTGTGAATGGTTTTATCAGCTGCTTAGACTCTCATTCTGACAGCACCCATTCACTGCAGGATTTCAAGAGTTTGCGCTTCCTCATCAGGTTGTAGCAAAGCAAGGAACATTACCAAATAGAGTGATGTAAGATGACGAGATTTAAACTTTTTTTATCAAATGCAGAGATGGTCTCTGTAGTCAAGACGACGATAATCACTAGAAATCAGGGGTCCCCAACTAAGCAAGCCAGAGGAAACAGCGGCAAGGAACCAAAACCCCATCCATGAGAGAATGGGGAAAAAAACCTTGGGTAATGGGGAGAACCGGGCTTAGTTGGGTCCATCTCTCCTCTGGCCGGATGCCCAGCACCTAATTTCCAGTTCAATTTTAAATATGTTAGATTGTGTAAGGACTTATAGTGTGTGTGCATGTAATTAATGTAAATGATGTAATTAATGTAGTACATTTTCAGCTAATTTTCATTTTTGGGTAAACTATTCCTTTGACTATTCCTTAAAAAGAATTTGGCAGGGAAACAATGACAGTCTGTGAGATTTGCAGGAATGCTAAGGTGAAAATGTATGTTATTAATTTTTTAAAATACATATTAATATAAAGCATTAATGTGCTGAGATAAAGTGAGACTCTTATCGCGGGATAAAAAGAAGACAGAAGACCTTCGGAACACAAATTAAGATGTTTTTGATGAAATCAGAAACCCATTTGGCCCTCCATAGACAGCAACAACTGAAATTATCCCAGATCCTGAAGCATAGTAAAAATATCAGTAAGGCAGTCCACGTGACATCAGTGGCTCAACGTCAGTTTAACTGGAATAATAGTGATTTTTAAGTTTGCTTATCTTTTCTTTGTGAGGTTTGATCTCTGAAACGTTCACCTGCTTGTATTCTGACACTTTACAGGGGACTTGTTGATCATGTAAATGGGTAAAAGAGTGAATTTGATGCTTCACATGAGTGTGATAAAGAGGTAAATGCATGCAGATGAGAAATAGCAGCAGTGTTTGTGCTGATTTTTTTCTTTGTGGTATATGCAGGGATTTTTTTTTCTTAACCATTTAACAGGTTTTTACCACCGTACTTTACCTTTGCTTTAGGTATGTTTTGAATACGTTTATTTGCAGTCTGAGCATCATTCGTCTCTGACAGGCTGTTACCGTTGTAAAAGCTGGTCCGTTCATCTGTGTGCATTTGGTAGACAGGTTTGGCATAAAAACTGAAAATCAGGAAAAAAAAGAGTTCTGTCAGCAGTCGGGGTCAAAGACAATCACACACACAAACACAGAAACACTAGGGGTCTGTGTTCAATTGAAGAGTGGACAGATGCATTGGATGGAAAGTAAATATTCGGCACAGTTTGTGTCCTGATGTTGAAGCTAAAAAGCACATTTCACACTTTTCAAAACAACACTTTTTGTTTTATTGTTGAGAGCTGTCGGACGATGTCTGTGTGTGGGGTTTAGATTCTCTTCCCACGGCTGGATGCTTCTCATCTAGCAGAGGGAGAGTATTTCTTTAATTGGATAGTCTAAATAATGTAAGAGTGAGAGTTCAAGTGTCAGTACGAATCATTCATGAGACTAGAGCTCTTTAACTTTTCTACAAACCATGAACAGTTTTATAAGTTGGCGGGATGCTCTGGATTCAGGTTAAGATCTTTTAAAAGCTTCTGTGACGTTTCTTTCAATTACTACAGAAAACACTTTCCCTCACCCATCAGTTTGTACAAAGTTGTTTACAGTACCGTACAGTGGAAGGTTATGAGACATGACATTCATACACCACTGTTGAGATATTTGAGATTAAAAATGAATACCTTTTTTTCTGTAAGAACGTATTAAATTTACCAAAAGTGACAGTAAATACTAACATATTAATTTAAAAAATAATACATTAGTTTCCACTAAAATATTAAGCAGGACAAACTGTTTTCAGCATTGACATTTCTAAGAAATGTTTCTTGAGCAAACTGAAACATGAAGACTGGGGAAAAATTTCAGCATGTTCATGTCACAATGGATTTGAATGCATAATCGTGGAAATTAATGATGAAAAATTGTTCCAGAATAAAGTGGGTCAGTGACTTAAGTTTTATACATATATAAAAGTAGTCCTATTGCAAGGATAATTTCTTCATAGCTTAACAATTCATATTAGCAACAAAATATAAGAAATACATATCTGCTTTTTAAACTCTCTTTTTAAGACACCTCAAAACCCACATGAGCGTTTGCCAACCCCAGGGGTTTAATGTCGTTTCTCATAGACTCCAAAATGCATTACTGTAAACATGATTTCCTACTAAGGGGAAACCTGCAATTATTTTCTGTGGTGAACAGCAACCTGTTGTCTGTAGAGCAGATAAGCAATAAGTTGTTTTGAACCTAAACATTTCTATTGAAATGTATTTCCTATTCTTCCTATGTGCAACCTCAGCCATCATGTACTATTTTGCTGCAAATATGACTTTAACCATCCGCCCCGTCTTTGTGAGCATGAAATTACAGCTGTAACGCATTTAGAGAAAGCTGTAAAGAATAATTCCATGCAGGGGTTTGAATAACAACCTGCATCCCATTATGAAACACTTCTCTGTCAACGAAGCATGCACTGCATGGTTTTGAGAAGTCATGAATTAAATTCAATGTGAGTGTTTGTCATTGTGGGGTCGCATTTCTGGAACGTGCATCCAGGGAAAGCTTTTTTTCTATTGTGCAAGCTTTTATGAACCATAATCCATATATACACAATTTCATTAGTATTCATATATATTTTTACATAAAATACATTTATATGTTAAGTGCATTACATGAAATCACCAAACAGTAGAGCATGGCACTAATAACACCAAGGTCATGAGTTGGATTTCCCGGGAAAGCATAACACTGATTAAATGCATCCTCTGAAGGCACTGAGGTCGCTTTGAAAAAATCCAAATGCATGTGCTACACGGGATATGAATGTGTGGATACTTAGTTTAAATGTGTATAGGGTTTCTGTAGGTTTTAAAGTTTATTAAGCAATAATTGAACATTAAGCAAATAAAACATCCAAAAATTCATTTTTAATTAAAATACAGTAATAACTATTTCCGTGCCTTCTGATCACACTTTAAAAAAGTGTTCTTCCCAAGTTTTTTCTTGTTTTCCAGTTCAAATGTTGGATTGGGTCATCCGGTGCCACATGCACTTTTACAAGCTGTTTAAACTGAAATGTGTTTTGGGAGTGTGTGTAAACAACCACCCTACAATGATAAAGATCCACCAGTAGCTTTCTTTTAATTTAATACAATAAGTTGCCACTTCTGAAATCAAGCCATTTTCAAATGTATGTCGGTGTGGCATCACACAGACAGAGGCCACACCCACAATAGTTGATTGACAGCAGCGTGTCACACAGACTTAACTGGTGTCTTACCTCATACCCGCCCTCAGTGAACCGGCATCAGACCGAGACGCAGAGACATGCAAGACTCCTAAGAGATTGAGGTGTTTTGTTGTTTAATGTATTAATGAACATAGCAGTAGTCATTAACTTCTGACAACTGAGTGACTGAAGACGCAGAGGATTAAAGCTACATTTGGTAAGCGAAATGCGTTTATGTTCACACAAATCATTCATGATCCAGCCTCACCTACAGAAGCAGTGAGTATAATGTCTTTTAATGAATCTTTGCAAATCACCTTTCCTAATAATGTTCTAAAAAAGATCCCCAGAGAGTGCCTCAGAAAACAGTGGTGGGGTCAGCGGAGCTAGTGAAGATTTAAAGGGGAAGTACACAGAACACAGGGATTTCAAAAGAGCGTTAAAATGAGAGTTTTTTACACTATCTTTGAGAAAAACAAACTATATTACAAACTTCCCATCAAGACCCTAAAGAATCATATTAGCTTGTGGAAAATTGGCTTTGTATGACCCCTTTAAAGTGGCCCTAATATCGATTTTTTGGAAATGGGTTTTCATGCAGTGTGTATCACAGCTCTAAGTGAGAGAAAACATCCTGCAATGTTTTAAATCTGAAAGTGGACCTTGTATGAAGATATTGTCTCTCAAAAGAAAGAGTCCAATCTGAATCATTGAAACGGGTAATTTTTAAAATGAATCTTAGGCCATTTCATGCTGATGTCAACATGAAACATTAGCATATTGCCTGCCCGCTTGTTGCTCTTTTTGAGCTGGTCTGAATGAAAATGCAAATTAATTCTTCACCAGTAGGTGCTGCTTTTGAAGCGGTTAAAACACTGCTTTATCAGACATTACAGACATGATGGGATGAAAATGAGATCAATCGGACAAATCATCGCAGATTACACAAAAAGGTCACACAAAAGGATGGTTTTGGAAAAAATTAACTCCATTTGGGAGTCACTAAACAAATGAGGTAAAAAATAAATGCATATTATAAGATAATTATTTTTTTTTACCGTGCGTGCATAAACCTGTTGATGGAGACTCCCAATATCAAACTTTAAACCTTTCATTACCCATAATATACCCATAACCAACACTGAGAAGTAAAATGATCAATCAAAATAAAATGAGTTTACTATTAAAATGAGAACAAAGGAACCAACAGGATCAGAAAATAATTTCTAGAAATAAGTTTTCATGTCTCATTGATAGACGTTGTTCTTACTTTAAGCATAAACTCATTCCATTTTGGGAATTGAGAATTCAGCTATTCAGTTTCAAGGATCTTCACTTTAAATATTTAAACTGGAAAAAGGGACTAAAATACTCAAGTTATTAATTATTTGCAGAGTATGCAACAGTCAGTGTCATGAATAAATTAATTTTCATGACACTGATGTTTAAGACTTTTTAGTTAAAGGGCGAACCAAGACTTTTTAAGACCTGCAAAAACCCTGCATGATACAAATGTTCAAAAGTCTTTCAATGTATCAGTCATAATTATTATAAGAAATTGATGTCATACAATAGATTTAACATCTTAGTTAATATTCCACACATCACTGTCTAAGTCTAAATGTAAATAAAAATAAATAAAATGTGCTACAATCACACTTTCCAGATGTGCAAATGGATGCAAATTCTAATGAGATCACCCTGGGTACCCAGGTGAAAAAGACGTAGTATTAAATGTATTAAAAATATACTTGAAATACAAATAGTGTGTTTATAATACATTTGTATTCCCAACATGCCTATTCAAAGTGCATTAAAAATGTATTAAATTATATTTTAATATAGTTCTAAAAAAGTATACAAGAAGTACTTTTGTATTAAATATATGTGACTTTTTATTTATATATAGCGCTTTTAACAATACAGATTGTAGCAAAGCACTGAACATTATCAAAAAGAACAACAGAGTAATGGTAATGTATAATGACAAGAATTAAACTTTTTTTATCAAATGCAGAGACGGTCTCTGTAGTCAAGACGATGATAATCACTGGAAATCAGGTGTCCCCAACTAAGCAAG
>JAUYWG010000019.1:656941-668056 GCA_034779775.1 Enteromius afrohamiltoni | reverse complement strand
AGAGTGTGCCTGCCTCCCGAACAGTATTTGGTAAATTGTTCCAGAGTTTGGGTGCTAAATAAGAAAAAGATCTGCCAAAAGATCAGCTTCATCGACTCTCCGCCTGTGCCTTCAGACCAGCTCTGTCTCTATCGCTCGGACCCCAAATTTCAGCAGCAACAACATCTTTAAACATAAAAAACATAAAAAACGTACTTTTTTATGTACTCTGAATATCTGTAATGTGCACAACAATATATGCATTAAAGTTTTATATATATATCAAAGTGTGCATGTGTATATATACTGGAAAAAATATAATAATAGTCAAGTGTGTAATAATAACAAGTATGTATCCTGGTGTCTACTTCTATGTTCCGTGTTAAGGTTTGGATTAAAACTATCTTCAATTTCAAGATTCAAATTTTGTGTGATTCCGGTTTTGCAGTCACCGTGTGACAATAATATAATATACTGGTGTAATGCTAATGCATTTCAAATGAACTGTGCCAGTGCCAGTGCCACAGCCAGAGCCCGAGTTCACACTGCCAGAGCCAGAGCCAGAGTTCCCTCTGCCAGAGCCAGAGCCACAGCCCGAGATCACACTGCCTGAGCCAGAGCCAGAGTTCCCGCTGCCAGAGCCACAGCCCGAGATCACACTGCCTGAGTCACCACAGCCAGAGACCACAGCAGAAAAGGGAGTCCCACCCTCGCACCCACTGAAACCAACATGGCTGGGGCGTCCCACGACCTTACCTCCAGCCATCGAAGCCAGAACTCCGCCTCGCCCCATGTCGGCTCGATCGCCTCCCTGAATCCGCCTTGGTCAGGCGTCAACCATCCGTCGCCTCTGGACTCCACTCCTCCGGCTGCACCTCGTCCCTCCGTCCTGCTGGCTCGGTCAGGCTCCTCCCTCCGGCTCTGCCTTGGTCCTCTCTCGTTCCTGCTCCGCCGTGGCCCCCCCGGATCCCCTGGATTCCGCATTGGCCCTCTGGAACCTCGCCGTCGGCCTGGCTCTTCGGCTTCCTGCCATCTCCTCCAGCTCCGCCCTGTTTACCAGGACGCCTGCCCGAATTCCCACCTACAGTATGAGAGCGCACAATATGTGAGCCAATAAACATTGAATTAAATCTGCAACCGATGAATGCAAACCCAACAGGGGTATAATCATAATCAGGGTGATTAGAGTTGCAGCTAAACTTTGCAGGACAGTCGATCGCCTGGAGCAGGGTGGGGTACCCCTGCTTTAATCTAACGGCAAGGACTGGGCCTTAGAAAAATATGCAGTTAAAAGATTTTCCAGACTTCTTTGAAATGAATGCTAAGGTAACAGATTCTGTAATTTTGTGAAGCTCAACTGGCGTAGATAATGTTATAGATCACTGTCAGCAAAAACAAAGCCTCCAAAAACAGCTTGTTTTGATGAACTGTTGTTCTTGCCGTTTCGTTGCCAGAGAGCGGTTTGTGATGCCAAAGAAATCCTCTCTCATGCGCACACATTTTCTTCCGCCCTGCATTTCCTAACTGTCGCACCGTAACGCAGATGAATAATATGAATTTCTCTCCAATTGCCCCATATGCAACAAAAACACATATCGGTTTTATTTATGGGAGTAATAACTGAACACAATGTTTTGAGCATTTGTTTCAGGACTTCAGTCAACACGGATGAATTACAGAGGTAATATAGGCACAAAAATGTAAAAAGAGAAATAGAGATAAAAAGAGATAAAAGAAATAGCCTACAGAGCAGTGTTTTAGTGTTAATGTGTATCCAATTAAAATATGAGGATTTTACAGTATTTCCTCTTAAAAGGAGTGAAATTAAATGCCTTGTTGTTGTTGTTTTACGTTTTTTGGAATACCCATACTGTAACTGGCTTGTTCTTATAGTATTCACATGCAGCAAATGGTTTGGCAAGTAAGAATAAAAATTAACAACAAGCATCATATTTATAATAATAATTCTCAATATATTTTTTTATTTTAGTTTTCATATTTATTAATATATCATATAATTTATTATTTTCAAATTATTTATAGAATTATTTTTAATTATTTAATAATAATTTATAATAGTTTAATACATTATTATTTCAATGTAAAATAAATTTCAGGTTGTCCCTACATAGATAGAAATAACAGGATCTGCGAAGAAAAAGCTGCTGTTCATCTTTCTATATCCATCTCTACCAACGCAGGGTCAGAGGACATGCTCTAGAAGGTCAGCGTGATTCGACTAATCGTCCTCAATTGCATTTCCTGCTCTGACGGATGCCTCTGGACCTACGGGTAGAAAGACAGATTCCCCCGAAGCCGGTTATCTCTTTATCTCTCGACATGGTGGATCTGTCCCGTTCATCAGCATGTGTCTGTCAGCGAGAGAAACAACTTCTGGGACGGAGGCCATTCGCCCCGTAACAGAAGCAGAGCGCTCGCGAGAGTCCAATCAAATCAATGTCACCTTGGATGATCACTGGATATGATCTGCCTGGATCGGGCTTCAGAGGAAACAAAAGAAGAGGGAATAAATAAGACGAAGGAAGTTGGAGAGCGACAGAGAGATCAGGCTTCAAAGAACGCAGGGAATCATGCTGGATTGGATAGAGCGAGCTGGAGACGAGCATCGTTATCGTATCTCTCCTTTGAGAGGATGTCACCCCTGTTTTTCTTTCCTGCATGTCAGGATATTGATCACTCTGCGTCAGAGATGTAGACAAAATACTCTTTATCCGCTAAGAAAACCGCTCAAGGTGAAAGCAAGAAACAAAGGACGTTCTCCTCTAATCCATCACCATTTTGTCCCCCCGCATTACTAAGTTACTACGCAGACGTATTTTAATTTTATTCAGGCATTAAGAAAATGACTCTGGGAGTTGGTTTGATTCCTGAAGGGTCTCTAATGACATGATAGCATCTGTCAGAGTTGAGAGAGAGAGTCCCGGCATACAGTAAAAGCCCTGGTAGACGCGGCTAATGAAATCTCTGTGTTATTAGCTCTGTTCAGCGTAATACCCCTAATGGGTAATTATGTGCAACAGATGTGTAGGTCCCTGCTTTGTTTACTTAAGAAGTGTGTCGGAAGAGTCTATTATTGCATTCGAGGTCACTAGAAAGTGATCCGTCATTGTGAATTAGGCATAATCAGAGTAACGCGAACATGAGAGGGAAGTTCGAACAAGTGCGCTACAAGGTCTGAGTCAAAATGGTGGGCTCATTTTCTCACTATTAGGTCCTAATGTCATACTTGGTGCAAATGTGTGTATGCATATCGAGTCTACAAGACTCCCTTTAGATTCAGAACAGTGCACAATGTTTACTTTTTCTGAGCCCACACTGCTAGAAGCATCGAAATGGACTACTGCACAAAACATAGAAGAAGAGACAGCTGATTACAATTCAATCATTTTCAATAAAACATTCTGAACTAGAGGAGCACCTGAGGTGCTGTCATTCTGAAAAGCATAAAGTAATATGTATGTGCTCAAACATTCTCTTACTACTTCTACCTCTTCTACCGGGGGCAGTTGTGGCCTAATGGATAGAGAGTCGGACCTGTAACCCAAAGGTCGCGTGTTAGAGTCCCAGGTCCTGCAGGGATTGTGGGAGGGGTTAGTGAATAACCAGCGCTCTCTCCACCTTCAATACCACAACTGAGGTGAGACCCTTGAGCAAGGCACCGTTCCCCCAACTGCTCCCTGGGTGCTGCTGGCATGGCTGCCCACTGCTCTAGGTGTATGTGTGCACGTGGTTAATCACTTCTCACTGCTGTGTGTGTGTGTGTGCACTTGGGTGGGTTGAATGCAGAGCACAAATTCCTAGTATGGGAAACCATACCTGGGACTCTTATTAATATTCTGATTACCAAACAAATAACACTATTAGCTAGTTCATTCAGTTTAGTGAATCAAATACATGGAAGTCTGACTGCAGAAAGAATCAGTTTTTTTAGTCAATCGGAAACATACAGCACTACTCAAGTATAATTCAAATGAATTACCTGAATTGCTTCCAAATGAATCCCTTCTTTTTAGTGAGTCAGATACATACAACTCAACTAGAAGAAATCAAGAATGAATGTCTCTTATGAGTTAATTCTGTTAACTGAACATACAGAAAAAAAAGAACGATTAATGAATCAGTTATTTTTAATGAATACAGTGCTACTCATAAGGTCTGAAATACACTAGTTTTTACTAAATTAAAAATTTACAGCAAAATCAGTATAGTCTGATTCCAGAATGAATGATTCAAATCAGCCAGGTATGTTTTGCATAATATTGATATACGGTGCAACTGGTATCCAACTGCTGAACAAATGTCTCAAAGTCGATTATTTTTAGTGAATGAGAAACAAAAGAGCTACTGTAAGCACTGGATTCAGATTCTGTAACAAATCATTCGAATGAGCTGGTTCGGATTTGCGAATAAAAGGAGAAAACAGCAATGCAACCAGTGTAGTCCAATTCGAACAAAACATATATACTATATATATATATATATTTAATACATTTAAATACAAATATAAAAAGGTCTATGTGGCATTACACCACCAAAGTGTGGACTTTCTAGAGGACATAAAGGACTGAATGTGGCATTTCGAACAGGCCTATCTCTCTCTCTCTTATCTTGCCATTTCTCGTCACCTCCTCCTTCTCAGGTAGGCCTGTATTTCACTGTGTACTTATCTGGGATGACTGATGCCTGCTGAAATGAAAAACCTGTGATTATAAAGACTTAGACTGATTTAATTAGATACTTGTGCGACCTAACCGGCGAACAGACGCGGCACGGCAGGCTGACAACTCTACGAACATGTCCATATTCCCCCGACACCTGTCAGCACGCTTAAAGAAATAATACATCTCTCACTCTTTTCTAAAAATACCTCAGGGAGAAAAATGTGTGAGGCTGAGAAATCTATAATTAATGTGGTCATATTTAGCAGCCGTTGGAAATATGATGTGCTCTCTGCTCTTGTTCTCTCTCGCTCGTCTTCCCCCTTGTTTTGTTTCTCGCTTTCTCTTTGTCGACTTCTCTTTCAGGCTGGTTTATGGCAAGGAACCTGATAATCCCAGCGTGAATGAGGCTAGGCGTGAACATAATCAAAGCATCTGAGATTTGTATGCAATTCCATCATATGTTTGACAGCTGACAGGAGTAATTAGCAGCCAAAGGGTTTTCCATACTTCTGGAATATTACAATTCTGTTTACAAAAACATACCGTAAATGGTATATCATATACTTGATTAAATTAATTTTAATTTTACTGGTGAATTATTTGGTGACTTATTTTTTTTATTAGAATAAGAAAAGCAAACTTAATTTTGACCTACTGTAAAAGCAACAGTTGCTTGTATTAAGCTATAAGTAGTAGGTCAAAACACGCTGTTAATAATTATATTCCAGAGTAAAACACAACAAATTTTGAAATAAGCATAAAACAAGCCAATCAGTTTAAAGCTTCCAATTTTGAGAAAGTAGCTCAATTACTGATTTTAATCTTTTAATCCGATTTTATCACAACCTTAGCATTTACAATTTACTGAATGATAAACAAACACAGTAATAGTGAAGTTTGCTGTTTTTAGATGCAGGCAATGCTAAAGCCACTGGTGATTTTCTCTTATAAGAGATTATAGCCGTGACCTCATTAATGCAGCTCACACAGATTCTGCAGCAAATTTACCGTGTGGTCATTAAAATACACTTGACCTTACACCAACACACTCTCCTCTAAATTTCTTTCACTATCTTAAACAGCAACCTTTTCACCTGTGCATATATACATTAATACAAAAAAATAATAGTAAAGTAAAAAAAATAGTAAAGCAAACACCAAATTCCTCTGCTCCTTCAAGCTTTAATCATCTAATCGGCTGCTTTAAACGAGGTCTCAGAGGGCAAACGCATGCATTCACACATCCTGAGGGGATTTTCTCATGCATCTGTGTCTAATGTGCATGTGTGGTGTTGAATTCAGACGCTGTTACACGCACAGGTCAACAAAAACACACACGCATACACTTAAACGACTGCTCCTTGGGCTGTGTCTATTTATTCCAGGCCTGTATAGACTGGCTGACATGTCATCATATGGGCAGTAATGAGTGTAAATGGTGTGCATTCTGATTGACTCTGGCAGGGAGGTGGATATTCCTGGAGAAGTTTAACAGACACAGGCTGATGTGACCTGGCAGTGGAAAGCATTACTACTGGAGGTGAAATCTCTGTTTGGCAGATCCCTCCCGCGGCACATGGCAATTAATAACTGACCTTTAATATTTCAGCATGTCTCAGCTGTTTGTCTGAAGATGGACGCAAGATAACGTCAAATCAACAATATGTCAGAGCGCGTCACAGCTGCATGTAACATCCCTTGTGAGGAGAGAGGTGTAGATGTGATGAAACATAATAAAACTTAATAAAAGATGCAAATCTCAAGAAATTAACCAAAGTGATGTTATGTCCATAGAAAGCATATTAAAAAAATAACAATATTATTGTTTTAAAAATGCATTTCTAATCAAATAAATATACCCCCGGAAAGCTTATGAGACATCTTTAATACAAACACGAAATAATCCTACTGACCGCAAACTATCGAACCATTAAACTATGCAATACATAGAAACATCAGGTGACAGCTGTAAGCAAACCCTCATGGCCTTAAAGGTTCCTCCTGTGATCTTCATGCTGATATTTTGAGCAGCTGTGCCTTGAGCCGTGTGTGGTTTCCCGCAGATGTATTAAGAAAAGAAACGCTCTTCTATAATGCATTGAGAGTATTGACTTGTCCTTGGTGCGCCGTTTCCTTTTCCTGACAGGTAAGAGAGATCCACCCCCCTCTGACTTCTAATGCACCTGTCAATCAGAGAACAAATTCAATTTAGTCTTGTTTGCGTGGACATAAAGAAGGCATAGCCATGCCAAAAAAGAAGGTATTAACTGCTATCACCTGGATAACAATGCATTTTAAAAAGCTTATTGTCAGTAAGAGGTTAGACTGATCGGTCAGAGAGATTAGCAAACGTCCCCCAAAGCTATTCATGCTCTTACAGTTTTATGAAATAAAGTCATATTGTGTATTAGGGGATTGGGAGAGGTTGTTTAATCATTTATCACTGAGTAAGACGAAGCTGAACAAAGCTGAATATCTTAATATAAAAGGACTATGCACCAGAGAAAAAAAAAAATAGCTATAGATGTATTTTATGTTGTAAAAAAGAAAACTCATTGAGCTTGTGACCTTATTTTAGACATTTAACCAAAAAGTACTTTTTGGATTTGGCCTACAGACGTTGTTTAATTATTTCTCAATATATGTTCACATCTTACAGGGTTAATTCATAAACCTCGACTAAACTGCAGGTCACTTCCTGTAATAAGGTCCCACAGAGAAAACAATAACATATATTTACTGTAGTTGCATTAAATAAAGACTAACATCACCATTTCAAGTTTAGGTCAGGTGGGTTTGAGTTTAAAAATCGCCTTTAATTAAGATCACAGCAAAACACATTCCCTTTTAAAACTGTCGGTTTGCCACAGCCATGTGGCAGGAAAGGAGGAAGGACACAAGATAGCTTTCAGGGACCCAGAGACCCTGACAACAGAAGACAGCCGCTATCCAAATGGAGAAAGACAAGTGCAAAAATCCCATTCAGACTCATTAGGCTGTGACATGTCATGGTGCTAAGACTGTTAACGTTACTCGGCTGCCATATGAATTTTTCAGCTCGTGGCTGGTTTATTCATGGTGACTCGTTGCAGAGACATGTTCCTCTCAGACACCTGTGATTGAGGTAAGCCAGGGGTCATCACCCAGAAAACACACCGTTCTGCATTCTGCACTTGCGTGATGCTTTTCGCTTTTGAATAAACAGATATCAATCTTTCATTAAATAAAAAAGGCAGATGCTGGATTCCCTTTGTTCCCTTCAATGGGAATTTCTCTGGAATTGCTGATTGTAGATTTGCAGCTTTGGTTATTGCTTTGATTTTAGCTAAAGGGGTTTTTTTGTTTGTTTGTTTTTGTTATTACTTTATCAAGTATAATGATGCACTATTTTTCATTTAGCTGGATGCTAAAATGTCTTGAATTTAGAGAGATTCAACGCAGTGCGTACACAACTGAATGGAACAACTAGTTGTAAACGTGTATTTAAATGTGAATCAGAGTTGCAATGCAAGACATCAGAGGAAAGGATGTGCGTCTTAACTGATTGTTGCCAGATCCTGCTTTAAAAAAACAAACAGCTAATAAGAACAAGCTGTAATAACCAGTAACTTTAGCATAATGTATCTTGAATGCAACTGCAACATGAATCTTGGAAATAAGCAACACACAAAAATATTGCAAACTAAATATGTGAATGTATTAGAAAACAAAACATTCCTAAGTTTTGACTTCACGAGGAGACCAAAGCAACCCTTACAGTGTGCAGTATTTTCAGCCAGGTGCACCTTATTACAGCGTGAGTATAAGAGGGCACGGCTGGAAGACGAGAGTCTGCACGTAACCTTCCCAACGTCCTGGGGGCCAAATAGGGGACCCGCCGGGATGCCAGCCATTTCAATTTATTTATTTTATTTTTGAGCTGAAGCATGGGTTGGGGGAAGGGGGGTGGAGACATGAAAATTTCTTGCATGAAATCGATAAGATATGGATATAAGTGAAGGGAAACACAGCCTTCTGGCTGACTGAGAAACAAGGTTTTTGAAGCCACAACCTACTGGTGAAGGAGATCCAGTAGGGGCACAGTCGGGACTAACTCCGCTCTAAGTCCAACTGCGAGGCAGGAGGAACGGGTTTGCCTTGGCCTTGGGGAACCATTGAGAAGCTGGTCACCAGCTGGTCTTCCCGCTACTTGCTCATCTGATTTAAGACACGGAAAGACACAGCCTCTTTGCGGAGGTCTTAAAACCTGGCGAAGGTGTTGGGTTTTGCCCAGGCTGCAGCCCTACAGATATCTGCTAAAGAGGCGCTGTGCGCCAACACTGAGGTGGAAGCAACACTTGTGGAGTGGGCTCTCAGACCTAGGGGGAGCTGGCGATACAGGGCTCTGGGTCCGCATCTGAGTAGAGAAAAGACATGACGCTCCTGAGCCACTACCGTGGACATCACCTGGCCAAGGGCATGTGCGGCAACCTTCGTTGCCCGTAGAGCGAAACCGGTCGCCGCATGGATGCTTTGGCCTGGTACACTTGGCCATCACATGCAGGGAGGAGGCAGCCTGCCCAGCGGCGTGGTAAGCCCAGCCCGCGAGAGTGGGCGAGGTCTTTCACACCTCGGACGGGAGGTACGAGGCTCGCCACGTTCTGGTCAGCTTCTCATGCACCTCCAGGAAGAAGGGCACTGAGGGGGTCGCGGGCCGAGAACTCAGAAACCAATCATCCAGCCTCGATGGATCAGATGGGGGCACACGCGGTACCTCCAATCCGATCCCTTTGGCAGCTCGGAGGAGCATAGCTGAAACCTCAACATCTGCCTGAGAAATTCGTCCTTTTTTCCGCCCGGTTTGCCCAGGGACAACCTCTCGCGGCATGCTGTGCACTCAGTGATAGAGGTCTCGCTGTTATGCAAAGGCTGGTTAATCTCTTTTAGCAGCCTTTAAAAGGTTTCCAGCCCGCGGGGATTGCTCAACAGCTGCCCAGTCATTCCAGCTGCAGGCGAAGAGAGGACGCAAACTCGCAGGAACTCTTTTAATTTTCCGGATTTTCTCCAATCTTTCACCCGTAGACTCAAACAGCATGCACTGCATAAGATGAGGCTCCGAAAGCGAAAAGCTGCAAGTGCATTCCAGCCGTGCCCTCTTATACTCACGCTGTGATAAGGTGCATGCCTTATTGCATTATTGCACGCCAATATTCATTGGCCTTTTTTCAAAGATTTGAAGATGATTGGTCTCTCATACGAGATCCAATATGTAACGTCAGAGTGACCTCTACTGAAGGGGAACTCTGATATAGGTTACATACATGTCAAACATCTGTCCCCATGACCTATCGCGAGAGGGAAAAGTTATGTTTTAGTCACATATTTTATTGACATTTATAAAATATTGCAAACATTTTGTACCAATCTGTAATGAAAACAAAGCTAATAATAACTCATTGACATCCCTAAAGCATCAATCTAAAATAGTGAAAATATAAAAATAACTATTTTCACAAACAAATTAATAAACTGTAATGGCACTTTAAACTTTTAAACATAATTTACATGATCTTTTTGTGTGTTAGGAGAGTGATACACCGTTCTAAATGAAACCTGGCTTTCTGCAGTCAAAAACGTTAGACAGATTTACCTCGCAGTACTAATATAAAGGGCCCCGCTACACAGAAATGATAGAGAGGAATGGTAATATAGCCTTTATGATTAGATAGGATCCCGAGAGAGGAGTCCAATAGTAGACAGACGAGAGATGTGCATTTACCTTGAACTGAAACACATTATTATTGATGAAATGACACTCCCCAGCACTTCATCTCTGGGCTTCTCTCACTCACACATACAGCACACACTATTTATTGCTCTAAATTAAGCTACTTTAAACTATGAATCTCAAACTTTATTTGTTAAATGATTAGACAATTTACATAACAATTCACCAATAAAGAAAAACATATGCAGTTTATCATAAAAGAGCAAACAATGTTGAACCACAGAATTTCAAAAGTAAAATACTTTCCAGTATTGTATCCAGAAATATCAAATCAAGTCAATTTATATTACCTGCCATTTTATGACAATTACAGCTTGGTGCTAAATGAGATGCAATATATCTTAAAGGGGTCTTTAAAGGGGTCCTTTTACTTCCTTGGTTTGTTGCACCATGACATACCATTGAAGGCCAGCTTGCAAAGGTGCTGTCACGGAGGCAGACGAGAGATGACTGATCGAGGATTGTCCCCGTGTAGCGTGAAGGAAGACTCAAACGCGGAGAAACGCGAGTGAGCAGGTTAATCACGCGCAGTTAATCTGAGAACGCTCCAACAGGGAGTTCAGATTCCCACCGAGGAATCCGCGTTCTCACACGCACACAGACAGGTAATAACTTAGACGTACTCACGTGAGTTGAAGAGTTGATCGGTCGGAGACGAGACCAGATGGTGAAGCCGTACATGAGCTT
>JAUYWG010000019.1:632760-646750 GCA_034779775.1 Enteromius afrohamiltoni | reverse complement strand
CATGCTTCAGACTTATGACTCTTTGAGCTCATTTGTATAGATTAACCATAGAGCTAATGTAAAGGAAATATTTTTTTATGTAAGATTATTCCCCAAAGATTGATTAACAAATCAATCTATGAATTAATATCCCAGATTTCTTACATTGTATTACATTCAGTGCATGTAAACAGCGATCAATAAGATACAGTGTAACAACAAGGTATCGCCAATGAGGCTCACGCAGCTTGTATATGTGAGAGAGTCTCATGGAGAAATGAAAGCAAATGAATGCAACTGCACACAGAAGAAAAATAAAAATTATATATTTTTAAAATACAACTAAGTTAAGCATGACATTAACATGACCAAGAGAGAGAGAAGTTCCATGAAAACCACAATTGCAAATTTGGCATTAAACAAGATATAAAATGAGTAGTTAATATACATTTTAGTTCAGTAATTGAAATTATTGAAAGGATATATTGTTGACAGTTTTTTTCTCCGTTTAATGAAAGTAGTTCCAAACAAAGATCACAGCAGAACAGCCGTGCATATGCAACACACAGAGCTGTGGTGTTTTGTTAATGAATGATTCGCATTATTGAGTTTTTAATCATTTGAGTCAATGGTTCAGTGGTCCATTCATAAGGACAGGCATTTGCTTTATTCGTAAATGAATCAGCCATCTGAAAAAAAATATTTGAAGGCTTCAATGACTCATGAATTAAAATATACACATGCTGCCACTGGTGGTTTTTATCTTTTTTCCAACATTTCATATTTATATACATATAAAGCTACATATAAATTAGAATACCAAACATTATGCTGTTATAAGTTTGCATGCAGTGTGAATGCACTTATGCTATATTTCAGCTACAATGAACTGTCATAAAAGTTCTGAATGCTGGACCTGTTTCTTCTGCAGTGGAATGATCGATTTTGGCGATGTTGATTTCATATGATTGGCAACAGGTAAAATTGGTAATATGAGTGGTAACATTATCTTATTATAAGTAAAATGATTAATAAAATGATTATAAAATAAGGCACGGCATTCCACTCTGTCATGGCGTTAACTGGCAACGAGTAAGTCCAAATGTAAATGTGAATCTTCTTTCGCGCTTTAAACAGCAAAGTACAACTGAACCAAGTACTTCAAACTATATTATTAATTCATTAATTCATTCATGCTTCATTCACCCCAACGTTCCAATAATTCCTGCTTCCCCACTAAACACTGCAAGTATTTATTTGCTCAATCTAAATTAAGAAATTGGATTGGCTCTACAGGGCCGTGATTCGGATGCGCCATTATTTTGCGATGCTTAGGGAGGCCCTCTTGCTGCGCAGACTCTGGATCTGGACTTGGGATCATCTCTCTTTGCCGAGAGATGGGATCTGGACTCGAATACAGATCCACTGGTCGTGATTCAGAAACTGGATTGGGGATAGGCTCTACGGGCCATGATTCGGAAGCAGGACTCAGGGACATCTCCTCTAGCCATAATTCTGGAAATGGGCCTAGAGGCTGTAGACAGGAATCGGCAGGGAATCACAGGGCTTTCTGACCTCAAACCTCACTGATTGCATGGCAGGGTCAAGAATTTTAGTTCCCAAGTTGTTGGGATGGAGAACTGATACTCCTGGCCAGGACTCTAAAAGTAGATTCGGGAACATTTCTACTGGCTGACCCCTTGGGACTGGAAATGAGAATGGTTTTACTGGCTGTGGTTTAGGAACTGCATCGGAGATCGGCCCTACTGTTTGTGTGGAACCTCCCAGCCATAAGGCCTCTTCAGTGTGTATTCGCTCCAGGGCACCAGATTCTACGAACGTCTCAACATACTCATCAATGGGACAGCCATCTTGGACGCAGGTTTTGAGAAGAGCCAGATCCATTTGCGGTTATGGGCTGAGCTTCTGTAATGCTCAAACACAGGACTCTCAGGTAAGTGAAACCAGGTTCGTTGGTGATCTCCTGTTCGCTTCTAACTTCATCCAGTGCTACAGACACAGGCTAGTATACAAGGTGAGTATTCAAGGCAGGTATATTGCGGTTCACTTACATCATGTCGAAACCAAGGATCAAGGTGTTTGGTGCAGGTAAGTCTTTAGTGCAGTCAGCCATCCAGATCTTAAGAACTCAAAAATGGCAGTAGGTAACACAGAACACAAGGTAGTACGAGCACTCGAGCTAAGCCATCAACTTACTAGTGTGAGAGTCTTTTAACCAGTGCAGGTGATGATGGTGATGAAGCTGATGCCAATGAACAGTTACATCAAACACAAGGAGGCCTAAAATCAACAGCTGATTCTACTCGCAAGGAATCCCCAACAAACAAACAAATTGATTGTTAGATAGATAGACAGCTACCCTAATCAAGCACACCTGAACCACCGAATTAAAGTGTTGGAATATTGTTCATCAGGGATTTTCAAACTTGTCCTGGAGAACCCCCAGCACTGCACATTTTGTATCTCTCTCATCTCACACTCCTGATTTTATTGATTAGCTTACTGCTACACAACAAGACCTGAATTAGGAGTATCTGATAAGGGAGACATCAGTCTCAGGTGTTTCAGGTTAATCATAAATGATGACTGAGAATGTGTACTAGTTACTGCGCTGGGATCAGCGCACAAAGACGGCGTGACACTGCGTAAGATATATAAGTTCTGTCATATAACCCAGATCTAACATGCAGTAATGCTAAACACATTTGACTAGCTAGTTGATAGATTATGTACAAAATACTCATCTTAAATGTATTTAAATCCAAAATACATTAGATTTCCCCCTGGTTATGAGTCTAGTGATGTTGATGGAATTTATACATGTGATATATGCATACTACATATGTAAAATCTATCTATCCATCTCTGACAGACTTCAAAACATTCAAACGTTAAGCTTTTAAAACTGCTTTAAACCTTAAAGTATTTTAAACTGAAAACCATCAAACCTAAAACTTTTTTTTTTAAACTTAAACTATTTCAAACCCATTGGCCCAGCTTTTAAGCCAACGTAAAATGTGGTTTAACAGACTGTGTCTGTAAATTTTTTTCTGTTGAATTTGAGTTGAATTTTCAACATTGTTACTTATTCAAATAAGCTTGTTTGATCAAGAAAATTGTCTTACATTATCATATTGCCAGCATTGAAATGGTTTCTATTTTTTTGAGGAAAATGTGATTTATTCTTAATTTTTGTTAAAAAAAATGAAAGTTTAAGTTTGTATTAATTTCCTTTTTGTAAACTGAGCTTAGTACAATTTGGTCAGTGTCTGCAAATAATACAAACAATGCTGCCTTAATAATCAGGTAAAACAAGGAAATAAGGTAAGTTAAGATTTATTAATGGTAGTGTAAAACAACACCATTCTACCCTTTCAAAAACAGCTCTGTACAAAGCAAGCCATTTCAGTACATGTTTCTTTAAATGCTAATGAGCTCTGCTCACCCTGCCCCACTCTGAGTGGTTACACAGCCAATAATCTGAGAATAGCTTTATGTGATTAAGGGGTTATTAATTTTTGGACTTAAAAAAAAAGAAAAAAAGAAACTTGGTGGATTTTTAGGATTATAGGGTGTTTGTTTACACACGCTTTGAATTCAGCATCCAATAACCCCTTTAATCACTTAATTTCAATTAAATTACAATTTAATTGAATTCATTATTTAACAATGCTGAGTCAAGCATTACATTAAGAAATACAGTTAAATCACATAGCAATAAGTTTTAAGATTCAGAACAGTCAGAGAAGAAGGTCACGGTTTCAATATAGTTCAGTCACGGTGAATGCAACATGACATTGTTAAATATACAAGCCAATACAAATTATCAATACATCACAACCAAGCAGTTATGAATCTTTAATGGGCAGAGTACAGGCAATGATTTCAAACTAGCTCATAAGTGTGTTTACACTAAACTGAAGACTTCATAAAGGTTTCAAAATGCACTCTGCAACTTTTAGTATTGATGAGAGGGTAATAAATATTCTATGAGTTAAAAGAAACCCTAGCACTCTTGGCTTAGGGATCGCTTTTTCGACTGACTTAATCTTTTCGGAGCACAATATCATATGCTTTGTCTAAGTCTATAAAGGTTGCGGTTTAGGACAACTGAGGGACTCATGAGGGATTCTGTTCTGTCAGGAAATATAGTAACAGCCCAAAATTAGCGCAAAAAACCTAAATATTACTTTTTTAAACTGACTTTCCTCTTTAATTTTAAATGAAACTTTGTTGACTTTCATGTTTGAGGAATCTTCTCTACACAGAGCGCAATCAAAACTACCAGACAACAAAATGAATTATTGATACACATATCCATATTTCCTCTGTATGCGCTGCCGCTGAGAGCTACGGCCTCATTATGAGGAGACTAGCATCTTTGCTATGAATGGTTCTGCACTAGCAGGCTAAACGCAGCATCTTTCAATAGATTAAGCGCCATTAAAACTACTTTAGCGTGACATGCTCTTCAAGGTGCCATCGGGTTGTCAAGGACACTGGCATAATGAGTCCAGACTTTACTTTCCCATTTAAACATGCCTGTAGACAGATGCAAGGTGAGGGCCCTCAGCCAGCCATGTGGCAAAGTGCAGTTTAGCAACACAACGAGGCCAGTCTGTCAGTCATACGTTATCCCCGACAAGATCGTTGTGTGTATTAAGAGAACTTACTGTCACCTGAACATGTCTGGTTGGGATATATGACAACATTTTGTCCTCAATAGACTTTTGCAGCTGAAAATAGATTCAAATCCTACCAAAGGAAGTCAAAACATACAGTTGGAGTATTTAATAGACACAAAAATGACTGGATGAGAAAACAAAATGCATGAATTGTGTGCTGACATTTCACCCATAAGTTCTGCAATTTTTTTAATCACAACATAAAATTATGTGCATAAGCTCCTGCAGTGTGATATGCTATACTCCATCTAATGTGATTTTAAACAGCTCTTTGATAATTATTTTATCATTATTATGCATACAGCTTTTAAAAGCTCCTATTAAATGGAATCAACATGGATTTTTTTTTAAAATCTATTTGTCTAATAAATTTGTCTATTTTTTGAAATTTGAATTTGAATATTTGTATTGTAAAAAATGTCGGTAACACTTTAGAATACTGTATCTTACTTACTGCATATCTAATTAGCTAATAGGTGTCGAACTAATAGGTTGTTCTTTATTAACCCTCAAGTCACTACTATTAGCTACTAAGGAATTTGTGTTAGCTACCCAGTATGAAATAGCATTTTTAAATTGTGTTAAGTAATAATTAGTTAATCAGTAACTATTAAATTCAGCCTGGACTCCTGAGGAACTACAATTAAGTAACTACTAATGAACAGCGAGGCACCATGTCAGGTCTTGGCCCTTACTTCTTCTTTGCTACTAATGTTATTAGCTAAACGTATTACAGTTAGATCCGCAATGTAAATATTTATTAAATGTAAATAATTGCTGTACATACCACATTAATGAACTGTTAAAGTGAGAAGAAAGTTGTGTCTGAAATCTGCTTTATTTATTAATTTATTTATTTTTGTTAAACGAATAATGAATACCTCATGTTTTTTCCGCATGTGCTTGACCATTCTCGAGGGTGTCGCTTGAGCATCCACTGTCATTAGGTATTGTCTGCAACCAGAAGCTCGGGAAGGGACCCCATAGCACTCTAAGTGCTCTGTCAACAAACCTCAGGAATGTTTATGATTTTATATACATTATGTGTGTCCGTTTTCCTTAGGATATTTCACATCACTAATATAAAGTCATGCTAAATGAAGAATTACCACATAATTCGGAAGGAATTAGAAGTAACGTTACTGTAGATTATATGATATTTACAGTATAACTGTGACATAGGCTCAGAGTCATGCGGACCCATTTGCATGGCTTTATTTACGGTTATCAGACAAAGGTAATCACCAGCAAACAGGAACAACTTCAGTAAACAGGCATTGGTCACAAAGGCAGGCAGCAAGAATCAGAATCGAGATACAGTCCTGGGTCATACACGGAAAAACAAACACGGGAAAGAACACCCAGAAATATATCCACTGGACGATAAGACTTTGTTAAAGTCCACGCCTTATAAAGGCGAAATAATACAGCACACCTGCCACGAATCAGCCGAGGTGCGTGGGGCAAAAGAGTCGGGTAGGAACTATTACTCAGGCGAAGGTTCCCGCTGCTGGTGGTCGGAGAGGCACCATTGGTGACAATAACAATGCTAGAATCGTAGCATTTTTTTTTTTTACATTATACACTTAAACCCCTGTTTGAGAAGAGAAGAATACTGAGGAGAATGACATTTTACATGTAGCTTTGGTACTCAGGGCCCTCTCTCGAGCCTGTCTCTGACCGTCTCCTTACCTTTAAGACTGCGGTCTTATTGACACTGGCTTCGTTAAAGAGAGTAGGGGACTTTCAGGCCCTGTCTGTGGCCTCCTCATGTGTGGACTTTGCGCCCGGTTTGGCTAAAGTCTTCCTTTACCCACGAGCGGGTTATGTCCCTAAAGTCCCATCAGTACCACCGCAACCAGTAGTACTTCAGGCATTTTGCCCACCTCCCTGCGGGGAGGTAGATCAGGAAGAGCTATGTGATTTGTGTCCAGTGCGAGCAGAACGTTCAAGGATCTGCTCTTTGGAGGTCGGACCAGTTGCTGGTGTGCTTTGGTCCTCCTCGTAGGGGTTGTCCTGCCTCAAAGACCCTGAGCAGATGGGTAGTGGAGACTATCTCCATGTCTTACGAGTCTTCTGGTCTTCCCTCGCCAATGGGAGTCACACAACTAGAGGTCTGGCGGCCTCAAAGGCCTTTTTGGCAGGTGTCTCGGTTCTGGACATCTGCAGGGCAGTGGGTTGGTCGTCCCCTGTGACCTTTGCCAGGTTTTATGGACTAGACCTCCCAGCTACCCCAGGCTTGGTTGTCCTCGTGCCTTAGTGTGCTGCATCCACACAGGCGGGGGAGTCTGGGGGCGTGAGTATCTCATTCCCAAAGAGTTTTCGGACGCAGTTCTCATTCCTAAAAAGGAACGTCTCAGGGTTATGAATATAACCCCTGTTCCTTGAAGGAATGAGAACTCTGTCCTTTTCCATACCCCCTGCGCCCCCTTCTGGGCACTTGCTTCATGCCTGAGGGCTGGCGTGCGCTGCTTCGGTGGTCGGTGACAAGGAAGTAATGTCTCAGCACTTTGATGGACGGTTTGCATAGCAGTTTCAGAGCGTGGTCACGCTGAAGGCTTTCCCAAAGCATTTTTGGACACAGTCCTCGTTCCTTCAAGGAACAGGGGTTATATTCATAACCCTGAGACGATTTGTATTAAAATCTTAAAGTAAGGAAAAAAAAAAAGTAAATAATAGAAAAAAAAAAAAAAATCACTATTTATTTCATATACTTTTATAGACACATAAACAAAATGCACACAGCAGCGTCAGCATTTATTCGCACATTGTATTGTATCCAAAGCTCTCCATACACTGCTGGTCATTAGTAATTGTATTAATCAACACAATGTAATCAACTTTACTAATGATCGTTCCATCTCGTTAAGAGCCTTCCTCATGTTTTATTGAACACCCAATTAGATGGAGCATTCAGTGGTTAATTAGCATGCCCGGGCTCATGTTGTTGTTGTGGGCTCCCACTGTGTGTCAAACAGAGATGTGAGAGGATTTGCCAGGGGACGTTTCTAACCACGGTACTGTATATGAATGCCCAACTTCAACTTCAGCTTCTGTGCTATCATCACATTCTAACATAAAGCTTATTGTAAGGCTCTTTAAAATGATTCTACTGCTACATCTTCTCTATACAAATTCCCTAATTACTTCCCATAGTTACTTACATAGAATATTGAGCTCATCTATTATGGACTATACATAAAGTATGTCATAACATGTACTGCATGTATTCAATTATAAAATGTTAAAGTTCATGATATTTTTTTAAGTTAAACTTTCAAGAAATGAGATAAGTAAAAAGGTTTTTAAAACGGCCACTGCTAATTATGTGAGAAGCACCCTTTGCACAAATTGCTTTTTCTTTTCGATGAAAGCATCTGCTAAATAAATAGAATCTGTAGAAAATTAAAGCTTTATTGCAAAATGTTGTTCTGTGGATTGTACAAAGTGGGATATTTTATGGTAAATGTCAAAAATGACTCAAGATGTCAGTTGATGGTCATCTCTCAGATGACTTGATGTCTGGCCAGTGACTGAGAATGTGTGATATGAACATAGAGTAACGGGTCTGCTCTTATCCAAACATGAATTATTATTTTTAGCTCGAATTATGGGTGGGAAAAGGTCACGGTTTGTCCCAAAAGATAAAACACAACATGATGAAATTGAATTTTCCTTCATTTCCTTTTTGCACTGTCGTATTTTAAAGAAAATAAAAAGAAGCAGAATCAGTAAGAAAGGAAAAGGAAAAAAAAGTAAGAAGTAATCAGTAAGAAAGGAAAAGGAAAAGGAGCATAAAGCAAAGGTTTGGAGATTGAAACAACTGAACTGAGCAACAGAAAGAGCAAATTAAAGAAAAAGAGAAAAAAAGCCAGAGAGCACGAAAAAAGCAAAAAAATAAAGTTAAAGAAAAACTAGAACTAGATAAAAATGTTTGTTGAGACAAACTTTAAGTTACTTTAAGAGAAAGCCAGAGCTGAAAGTTTGAAAAGTTTGAAATAGTTCAGGAAGTTGAAAGAGTTTAAATTTAAAAAGTTTGATCTTAGATCAGTCAGAAGCTCTGAACTGAGTTTGGAGTCTGTAGAGTTCTAGGAGGAGTTAGAGTCAGAAATTCTCAGAAGAATATTAATAAGAAGTTTAAGTAGTAGATCAATAAGTTGATTCTCAAGCCAACTTAATTATAGAAGACAAAAAAATGTAGAGAATCAAGAAAAATTCAGAGGTAGTACAAGATTGCCGAAAGAAAGAAAGAATAAGGAATGAGAAAAAGAAACAAATCAATCATGAAATGACAAAAAATAAAGGAAAGAGCGAAAGAAGAAAGAGCAAACGAACAGAAGAAAGGAAAGAAACAATGAAAAAGATTTGAAAAATAACTAAATAATGAATGAATTAATCATGGATGAGTGAAAGAAAAAAAAGAATAAATGAAAAAAGAAAAGAATGAGGGAAAGAAACAAGAGTGGATGGTGTGTGAATGAATGAAGGTGAAAAAATAAGAAAAGAATGAATCACTATAGTAAATGAAGGGAGAGTGAAAAAAAGAATAAAGGAAAGAATCAAGAAAGAGCACAAAAGAGAATTTAATTGCACAAGACTGAAGCAATGAGAAGAGAACAAGCAAAAGAATGATCAGGAAAAATAAAGAAAATGTAAAAAAATAAGTAAGAACGAGAGACAAAAAAAATTTGACAGACATAAGCCTTTCAGATTCAATACAGTCACAGAGTTTGACTTTTGTTGAATTTTATTTACTCATTCACAGAGACACATGAAGTGTCAGAGTAATTCCAAGAAGAGCCAGAGCAGTCACACACGGGTTCAGAAAAACCCTCCCTTCAAAACACACCAGTAGCCATTAGTTTCACTCGCTTCACACATGACCGGCATGAGAAAAACACGCTTTCTATTTCATGTTGGACTTGAGCTTGAAATAAGGCCAATGTTGAGGGGACAACAATTTCTGAGAGCGGAATATCGCCGCTCTGCGTCTATGGAGAAAGCGGCTGCTACCTGCGCGGCTCGTGATAAATGAGAGCAGTCCAGAGAAAACGGGAAATAAATGCTTTAGAAAATATTGCTTTACAGAGCTCAATGGGCTGACTTCTGAAATGATCGTTATTTATGAGCAGAGCGCCGGCCAGATGACACAGCGAATTATTTTTAGTATATTTCATGCAATGGGATAGCAGTCGAAACCAGACAGGTATGGTCAGTACGAGAGAGGGCCACGTTGAAGGGGAGGGGTGAACAAAATTGGTCAGCGAGCAGTACAGGCAGAAAAAAATAGAAATCGATAACCAATCTACAGGAGAAAAAAAAAGCAGCCCTCGGTGTATCGTACGGAGAGGTTATCATAGCAGCTCCTGTAAATGAAGAGTCCTTCAGAGCGAACGGCCACTCTGAGATCAGTTTCACAGGGTTAGTGGGGTCGTGAAATGGCCGTCCCTGTCTTTACGCTGCATGGGATACATTAATGTCTGTTCAGCTGGTGTATGCTAGACGTAACAGCAACCTGACAGCAAAAATATGTGTTAATGCAGCGACTGACGGCAAGTGTTTCCACCTCAATTCAGATATTAAACACCTGGAGCTGTGCTAGACTAAACTAAACTCTGTCGAATGTCACAGCGAGCCCGTGGCTTGGCTCCCACCTCGCCGTTCGGCGCACCCTGCTCCTGAACAAAATGGCCGCCGAACGCGAATCGCCGCTCAAGATGGCCGCCGATCCTGAGCTGGCACCCCATCTGCAGGACACCCCGTTGAGGTCAGTGAGGGCCGCTGGGGTGTCCAAGGGCTCCGCACAGGCCATTACTGAGACTGTACCCGAGGCTGCCTTGTTTCCTGTGATGGCAGTTGCGATTTTGAGTGTGTGGGCCACACACTGTTCGCCGGAACCCATTCAGGACTCTACCCTGGCCTGAAAACCCAGAGCCGGTCTGCACCCCTGAGCCCACCACTGACTTTAATTTACCATGGCCAGATCTGCCTGAGCCGGCAGAGGATCTTGATTTGCAGTGGCCCGATCCTCCTGAGCCCGTCCCCCTGCCTCAGTTCTGTCCCAACCCGATTGCAGAGCATTCTCCAGTGACTGCACATACTCCAGTGATGTCGACCTTGGTCGTAGATTCCCTGGGATATCCGCTGAACTTTCATAGCCTTTGAACTTTCGGCCTACCCTGAATCATCTCTAAAGGCCCCCAATGAACTTTTGCCTAGCCCTGAACCGGCCATTCAGGGCTTGGAATGTTCATCCTGTCCTGAGTTGGCCAAGGAAGCCCGGGAACTTGCAGCCAGCCTTGAATCAGCCGTGGAGGCCATGGAGTGTGTTTAGTATTCTTCTGTCTTGTTAATTGGATTTACTGTTACTGACTCTCGCCTGGATTTTGACTACTCTTTTGCTCTGCCTCTGCCATTGTCGTTTTGCCGTCATCGACCCTGCCCGTTTGTACTCTGAGTTTGTTTATTAAACAGCTTGCAAGTAAATCCGCTCGCCTCTGGTCTCCTCAATCGTGACAATCTACAAAATATAAACTGAATAATTATATATTCTATTATAATTATACAATAATATAATATTTTGTATTGGTAGCTTATAAAGATTTACTGTACATTACAAAAAATATATAATTTTATTAATTTCAAGAACTTTACAGACGCTGCATATCTTTAGTTTTGGGTGCGTTGATTGCATCTGACACGTTTTTTTTCACTGACACGCCCCCAACTCGGAAACTCTGGTCATTAAAGTAAATATCAAGTTTCCCACTTATAGCACTTTCAATTCGCAAATACGATTTGGCAGACATGACTTGAACATACCCAAAATAGTTGAGTGTTCTTTTACGAGCACAAATGATTACTCCTTACAAAACAAAACCCCAACAAAAATAAAACAGAAAACAAAATAATATGGAACAAAACAATACATAAATAAGCAAACAAACAAATATATAAAAATGAACCTGCATTCCCCACAACAAGCAATGTGGGGAAAAAACAAATAATTTAAATCAACATGCACCAAATATATGTAATAAAATACAGTTATAAACATTTCATTACAATAATAGAATACATTCTATTCTAACAACAGAATGCATTATGCAAATCATAATTTGAAACATTGATAGATGTCATTATGTAAATATACTAAAATAACGTATCCAATGTTATTCAGCTGCCAAAATGTTATTAGACAAAAGAAAAATACACACACATTACGGAAACCGTTCATACACAAACATATTACAGATCACATACACTCATGTACACAAATCCATTAACCATATGCCATAACACACAGAGTCATTTTCTGAGAGTTGACAGTTGAAGTCATGTTAATGAGTTTCACTCTGTTTAATCTAAATTAATATCAGTAACAAACTATACTGCGTCTCTGCACCGATTACAAATGAAGAGTAGAGGATGAGAATCTATCAATTCTCCAAGAGTCACAGAACATTTATTGTAGAACTAATCCTTCAAAATAAGTCAACAAATCTGTTTACCTAATATTTGTGTGCATTGTTTGCAAGAGTGAACATTATTTAAGTCAACATACAATTATATTTAAAGCCCATTTTCTAAAATAATATAATGAATTGCTAATGGATATACAATATTAAAAAAATAAAAATAAAAAAAGGAAGAAGAGCTCTTAACTTCACCATTACAAAAAATGCAAGTTATTTTGACAAGTATATTTTGACAAAACAATAATGCAAAGACGTTTTCTTTGTAATAACATGCAGTTTAAAAACAGTTAAAAATTAAAGAGGAAAAGAACCTTTCATTGAACAGTTCTTAAAAGAACCAAATTTCGAATAAAGAACATTAACAATCTAAAGAACCGTGACATGGAAAGATTCCATGGTTGTTTAAGGTTCTTCATAGAACCCCAGATGCCAATAAAGAGCCTTTATTCTTAAGAGTGCAGTGTTGTTGTTGTTGTTTTATAGACGCAATATGCCTTACAACAGTCTGTAAAAATTATGGTTACAAAGCCTCACATGGCTTAGAGCTTGAATTTATACACAAAGAATAACATTAATTTGGCTCTAACATTCCCGTGAACTGTTTTACCCCAGCACAGCAGAGTCCCACCGGATGTGACCTCAACTGCCTCCTTAAATCTGGTCTGGATTCAATCCAGCCTTTCTTAGAACATTTTAACATGTCTTTTCATTCCATCCTCTGGGTTTTGCGATGAAGACCTCACCACCTCGTGTGATCAAGGGCAGAGACAGAAGAAACAGCAGCTGTAAACCCCCAGAGGAGACAGAGAGGCGAGAGGAGGTGTGAACAGTTCTGATGTGAGGAGCCACACGTGGGAACCTCAAAAACTCAGATTTGGCACAAGATCTTCTAAAGGGAATATGCCAAAGCTTGTGGGAGAGATGTTTTAGAAATTAAGATATGAGTTACAGGAGGCAACAAGAAGGTGAAAAAAATATCTGAAACATCAAAACGGTAAATAAACCAGAGTTTCTTGTATCCTGGTGAGATATGACTTTAATTAAAGAAAGCTATTCTTGAAGTGCTATACAATGAACTGCATAGTATAAAAACATTTCAAACCAAACAGAGAAATTAGAAAAAAAAAATAGACCTACATTTTATACAGTCTACACAAATTACAATAGATCATACACTAGTTGCTATTGTCAAATAATAATAATAGGTCTTACTTTTTAAAAGGTGGCCATAATTACTATGTACTTACATTGAAATTAATCATGTGGTAAAATGTACTTAATGTGTACATACAATTTTTACATTGTACTAATATTTTTAAAAATACATATGCAATTACACCTGTAATTAATTTCTGTAATTGCATTTATACACTTTTAACCCATCCCTTACACCTTAACCCACACTCAAATCTACCCATAACACCAAACCTGTCCCTAAACTTACCTGTATCCACCTCAATAGCAGCAGAAGTGTTTTGCAATACAATAAGTACAGTAAGTACACTTTACTGATGTAAGTACATAGTAGTTCAAGTTTTTGAAGTAAGAATTTTACAAAAAATGTTTCAAAATCACCTGTTTCCATTATTTATTTTGCTTTTTTAAATATTATTATAGTTAAAGGTTTATGAAGAAACAATAATTACCCTGGTAAAGTTTCCTAAAAAACATTTTTTTAAATGCAATTATATTACAATTACAGTTATATACAGTACAACCTCCCCCCAAAAAAGCACCAAAAAATGTATGTTTGTCACGGAGGCAGACGAGAGATGACTGATCGAGGATTGTCCCCGTGTAGCGTGATGGAAGACTCAGACGCGGAAT
>JAUYWG010000019.1:612366-625664 GCA_034779775.1 Enteromius afrohamiltoni | reverse complement strand
AGAACCAGATATTCCCAGCAAATGTTCATTCATCAAGAAAACCCGTTCATTTAACGACTTCTCAAACGTAAACAACTCAATTTACAATGATGTTGCTTTTTGTTGTTTTGGCAATAATACTTACATTTTTAAGATAAGTTAATGCATTAGTTAACGTGAACTAACGGAGCAATATATTTTTGCAGCTCACACTGCATTCTGGGTTATTACAGTAAACCTAAACCATAACAAATGGCATTGAAGTCAAATAAACCTCAAATAAATTAAAATAAAATGTTAAAAAATTCAATAAATCACTAAAATAAAATAAAAATGAGCTAGGCTGAAATAATATTTTTACTAAATAATATCTAAAATAATTACAAATAAAAATAACAATACACACACACACACACACACACACACATATATATATATATATCTATATATATATGCTCAGCTATGAAAACGTTAATTTTTTGTTGTAAGAACAACGCTAATGAACTTTAAGATTGAGGAGCGCACTTCTCTCATATGTCTCTCTTTTAACACTACACATAAAATTCAAACTACACATGTGGTTTAGAGTGGTTCATGAAGTAGACAGATGCCCAAGACTTCAGGAACATCCTGCACTGCTGGACTAATAAACTCACACAGAACCAAACAACATCACACTTGTGTCAACTGCAATTACCGTGTGGCTTCTGCCATGGAGATCAAACTCAGAGAGGATGGAAGTCATAAACACTGAGCTATCATGGGGCTCTGGCCAAATTTGCATAAACAGAAGTGATTTATGGGTATTGGGGTAGTTAGACTGAAACTAGGAGGCGGAAGTGTGCACCACATTATCTGTTTAATGGAATTTCATGCTCTGTCTCTCGCTTGTTATATGATAAGAAATGTTTCTCTCATTAGATATAATACTTCTGCGAGTTTCAGAGGCAGGGGGTGGAGGACAGTGCACAGGCTCCAGTCACATCGAATCATGTGCAATGTGTCGATGAAAATGAACAGAAATAAAAGCGAGCTGTATGTACATCTCAGATGTATCAACAAATGCAACAATAAATTACAGATCCAAAACTACCTGTGCATTTATTTGTATAATATGTGTGCATTTCAGGTAGGTTTTTATATATTTTCTTAAATATGGCACATATTGTATTATGTTATATGTATCCAAATAATTCAGATTAATCCACAAACAAATTATTCTAATGAGAAGCGTATGCATGACAATATTATCAATATAGCCATGCATTGTGCAAATGTAGATTCTTCTTTATTTTAAAATATAAATAAAAAATAATAATTATGATTATTTACAAGCATGTACATGACAAAATATTTGCATATATGGTGTGCATAAATATTCTTATATATTATATATATGTTATCAACATTTAGAGTTTTCAAAATGTTTAATAATTTTGCTTATTGCAAAGAATATGTATGACACTATCACTGATGTGGTGTGCATATATAAATAAATAAATTTAAAAAAATACACACAACCCACAAACCTTTTTCTGTTAAATAGAATGCATATGCATCACATAATATTATTATTATGAGCATATATATTCTTATAAACACTATATACATGGTACACTCTTTACTATTTCAGTCTTTCTACTTCAAAACGTCATGTTTAAATTAAAATGGTTACTGTTTCTACATCTAAGCTAAATTTTATTCAGTGTGCTATACTTTTAACAAAAAAAAAGTGTCAAAAGCATTTACAATTGAAAACCCGAGGTTCGGGAATATGTTTTGAAGTGACGGCACTTGCTCAGTAACAACTCTCACATAGGTCTGCATGTCACTAAAGTACTTCAGCGTGATAAAAAGCAGCATGGACAGACTGAAATGCCTCAATGGAGGAGCCCAAAGGCGAACCCATATGTCTCTATCGAGAACACGAACCCGTGATTTGTGTTGGTTTGAGAAACATCAAGCTGGACGCGGCGTTCATAACACAGCACTGCTGACAAAGAAAATCATTTCAGCACTCCACCAAAAGAGAGATAGCATCCACAACCGGCTCGGTAATTATGAGGCTAAACCTAAGTGACAAACGGTTTTGATTGTGGAAGCAGAGGTTCTGAGATACAGACCAGGATAATACATGCTGTAATGCTATTATTGCAACCTTCCACCGAGAGTGAGTCAGATATCAGAGCGGCCCGAGAGAGACAAATGGCCAACGCAATTACTTCATATTAATGACTTACACAAGAAAGGATCCGACCTCTACAGCCTTAAAACATGCTTCAAATCAGATTCAGTGCCTTTAAAATGTATTTTGGCTTATTGGCTTGCGGTAATCTGATCAAGATGTTTTTAAATCGCATAAGATGTGAATTGATGCGGACCTCTGATGATTCTCAGAGACAGATATGCGGTCACATTTGGGTCAGGTATATTAATCATGTAGTGGTTTGATGTCTTTTCTTGCCAGAGAAAGCGGATGTGATTAGATGAGTTCTGTAAAGAAAGACTCTGCAGCTGGTTGATCTCTGGCTGTAAATCTCAATGGTGAGAGTGAATGTGATTGGCTAAACAAATCAGAAGCCACATGGGGTGGAGGTGAAAACACAAACAGCGAGGTAAGAAGCAGGAAAAGAGCATAAAGTATATAAAGAGAGATAAAGTATAGGGATCCAAAGTTGGCCCTCAATGATAAATAGTGAAATAAGTCGAGAAAATTGCAAATGTGAAATATGTGTAATAATTACAATCTCGGATAAGTAAATAAGTACAATTCTGTATTTTTTCTCATCATTATTCCAGTCTTCAGTGCCTCATGATCCTTCAGAAATCATTGTAATTATTTCTTTTTAATAGCATTGTTGAAAAAACTTGTGCCGGTTACTATTTTTGTAGAAACTGTGATAAAGAATAGCGTTTATTTTAAATAATAGTATTACTTTACTGTCATTTTTTAATGAATTTAGTACATCCTTGATGAATGAATCGATTTAATTCCTAAAAACTTAATTAAATACATTGGATGACTTTTCAGGACACTTTATAATCTAAAATTACATTTATTTACAACTTATTTACCGTTTTCTTAAAACCTTCTTGTATGTTAAAAAAGCACCTGCAATTCCGGCCAAATTAAAGATATGTTGTGTTTGTAAATTTGCACATTATAAATTAAGAATCATTAATGACCCCCTATGTTTGATTAAAAAAATTAAACAATGATTTCATTTAAAAAAAAATAAATAAATAAATAAATAAATAATAGAATGATTGTGTCTCTAACTGGTCTGCTTAGCTAAAAACACTTTTACAGGTACAGTGTAGCAAGATTTGTAGATTATCTATATCTAATAGTTTACACTTTACAAAAGCATTTGCAGTTAGTTTTTAATTTTGCATTATAAAGGACTCAGGAGCACTAGTGGTCCTACTTAAAAAAAAAAAAAGGAACAGACACTTTCTGATCAATTCATTTAGCAATGATTCATTTAACAATGAAGCAACTGACTTTTTTTTTGAATGGGTCGTTGAATCGTCGACTCAATAGATTCAAAAGCAAAGATTCATTCATAAACGAAACAGCGTGAGAGAGTAGATTTGCAGCGGCCTGACTGTGACTTTGCCTTTTAACTTTTGTGTGTTCCTAAAATGTGAGTCATTTAATATTAACAAGAAAATGTATAAAAATACATTTGCACATTTGCAAACTTGCTCTCCTTGCGGTCTCAGAAACTACCATTTTAATGAATACAGCTCTCTACACAATACACTTAATCTAGGCCTATTAGTTGCATCGTTCCAATACTTTGTTTGTTAACATGAATGACAAACACTGCAGATTTGTCCTGTGAGGAACATGACGTGCAGTGATAGAGAAGCATTTCTATTGACTGTAGTCTGCAGGTTTTATGGCAAAAGACAGCATCGCGCAGCAAACCATAAACACAGCGCTACGTTAATGTGCAGAACTGGGACAAAGAGTATAGAAGCTTATATACTCTTTGCTGGGATGGCTTTCGTAGTCTTTTGAATGAATAAACTATAGAAGTCACTTTAATTTTAAAATAAGCCTAACCAGTTGGAAATGAAATGCCGCCCCCCTGTGAGACCCAAGATCTCATTAATTTCCCATTAATTGTCTAAAACTCTTTAGCTCTCAGGACAGTCAGAAGATCTTTCTGTTTCCAGTATGATCCTGACGAGGAACATCTAAACACTGATTCTCACTGACAGCTTCAGATTTATCATCCCGCAGATGTTCGGATTGTTCCCAGTGATTCAGACTCCTGCAAAGACGCATGTATCCAGACCGTAGAAACGATAGGGAACAGCTGGTGACTGAGTCGTTTCCTCTGACCCCAGCGCATTCGAACGGCGCCCCCTAAATAAACCTGTCAGATGCAGTTAGATATGGGCACTTCGGGGCAGAGTGCCAACTCCACCCACCTCTCAGGGCCCACCATCTGTTAAATATGCCACAAGCGAGCCAGAAGACCTCTGAGATGCGCAACGTCGAGAGGGGCTGGCGAACATTCAAATAAGCTCAATGTATTTGAAGTGGTTGTTTTGCAACTCTCTCTGATAAATTAAAACTGAGAGCAGTGGAAATCTATAACAGTGTCAGAAGCAGGCGAGCAAATGAGACCATTTTTCCACATAATCTCAAACAAAAACAAGTAAATCAAGCAGATGAAATGATTTAGGATGTCTCCGATAGACGGACGCGCCATGTATTGTTTCATTCCGACTGACAAATGAAATCAGCATCAGAAAACATTCATTTCTCCGAGAGCCTTGGAAAGCTATTGAGTTTGTTTTATATAATTTATCTATATGAGAAATGTCAACAATAAAACACTGGCTATTATAGATATTTATTTATCATAGATCGCTCTTTCTGTTTAGATGGTACTAAAATAAATGTAACAGCTCAAATAGAGTGTCTCGCTTATGTTGCTTCTGAACGTCTGGTGGCACCAAACTGTGAAAAATGATTAAATGGCAAAGAAATAAGATTTGTAATTAAGAGAAGGTTTTTTTTAGGGTTAAAAAGAATAAACATAGGTAACTATACTTACATATTCTCCGTAGGTATCCTGCACCACCGTAGGGGGAGGTCTGTAGCCGGGCGGGGGCGGAGCTCCTCGTGCTCTCTGTGAGGGAACGCCCCTTACTCTGCTGGATGGAACCCTGCTGGGCGGAGCTCCTCTGGGCGCCACCCCCCGCGGGACTGCAGCCTGAGGAGGAGGAACGCCCCCTCTACACCTGCAGGACATAAATAAAAGTAACTGTACATTATAACTAGAGCAGGAATTCTTCACCTAAAACATGAAAGCCCAATAGTGTAAAAATAGTGTGAAAAAATACATATACACTGCAAGAGAAATGTTTGGACATAAATGGACTACATTAGTGATGCTATATCCTGGCTTCCGCGACTATTAGGCTAATAATAGCTTAGTCTGGCAAAGCTACCTTACTACTCGCCTTCTGGGAGGCGGGCTTAACCTAAGTCCATCAGATGCCTCTGTATACTACTGGACGAATCTACAACCAATCAGACCACTCATTCCGATGACGTATGTGTAGCGATAGTTTTTCATTAAAGCAGCAGGGAAATGTCTTTACTTACTTTAATTACGTCTGCTCTGTTTTCAAAGAAAACCTGTCATGAAAATTTCTCAAAGGAAGCTTCAAAGGAAGTATGGGGGGGCCAGGCTAGTGATTTTACACTTTTTTAACAAAAAATACGTAGATGCTATGCATTACTTTTGTAGACAAATTTAAATTGCGCCTACACTATAATAAAACTATTTCTATTTTTTCTACTTAACAATTTCAATCCAATTCCATTTGCAAAAGCAACAAACACACACAAGCATTTATGCAAACACACACACGTTTATGCACACACATACATATTTATATATATACACACATACTTTATTTATATGTGGATCCCACACACACATACATACATATTCAAATTCATATCGCCGGGTTATTGATCTATCCACAATATAACTAGAGATGTTTCTGTATCTGTAAAGAGACCTCCGTAACTGACTAGCCTAACTTTGACCCGATCAGACTCAAAATGGTCAAAACACAATTTACATGCATGATCTATATATATATGATCTATATTATGATCTACATCGTCTCTGATCCTTCTATTTATGGAGAACGTCTTTTTTTCAATCCTGGTAGACCCAGGAAGTCGCAGAGCTCATTCAGGACATGCGCTGGGGCGTTTCCAACAAGAACAGGGATTGATGTAAAAACCTGCCTTTGGCAGGGAAGCATTGTAAGCCGATTAACGAGATATATTGACTATCAGAAACTTTGCAAGTATATGTCAACTTATTCAACCCAAGACCTACCCTAACTGTCTACTCTGAGAGTTAGAAGATATAGGCCCAATTTCACAAACATGGCTTAGCTTAAGTCAAGACTAGGCCTTAGTTAAATCAAGATATTTAAGGAACTGTTACAAAAATGCTTTGCAAAAAAACATGGTGTGCATCTTGACACAGAAAAGTGATACTGATATATTTCAAGATATGTCAGAGCAATATATTTTCAGTTGAGACAGCTCCAACATGCATTTTAGTCTGAGACTCGCTTAACCCTTGTCTGTGAAACCGGGAGATGAGGTTATAAGTTCATGAGAATTAGTTAACATGTAGTTGACATGTAGTTACAAAGTAACTTATAATGTATAAAGTCAAAATAAAGTGAAACTAAAAAACAATAATAAGCAGCACATCTATTTTCAACATTGATATTAAAGCTTTGCCTCTTAATAAGCATCAACTGACAGATAGATCTAGTCTAGTTTCTGGCTATCATTTACTAAATAACAATACGCCGTTGATTATATTCTATCCACCAATGGAAGATTACTTTGACCATTTGATTGAATTTTCCTCTCCAACTATAATGAAAATGAGACTGGTTTGAGTAAATGACATTAGCGCGCATCCATGTGAGAGTAAATCTGCTGGTTATAAAACACGAAACTCTCAGTGGACTTTCAAATCCTTTTCTCATTAAACAACACTCAATGAGCAGAAACGGTGAATTGAAGGAGTTCCTTAGTCTTGTTTACATGTTATCCTGCCATTTTGAAATTTCCGCTCTAGACGCGATTACAGTAGAGCGGTTCACTGTTGTACCTGGGCGGTCCCGGTGCTGGCGTTCCTCTGCCTCGTGTGCTGGTCTTGCCTCTGGCTGCTGGAACTTTGGCATCCTCCGAACCACCGTTCAGATAAGTCAGCTCCTGTAGCTGAGCCTGTCTGATCTCATCATTGTAGTCCTATACCACACACACAAACACACAACGAGTTAATGAGCTGTAACGCGCAATAATGGTCCACTTGTTTTTCAAGGGGAAATATATGCCCCCTGCAACCCCAAACACGCACCAACATGTGTTTTTCCCTGCGAGCTGGCATTCTGTTTATAAATAGTAACATTTAATCTAGCTTTTCATTAGCATTAGCATAACAGATGTGACTGTGACATATTATATATATATATATATATTACAAAAATAAATTTTGCATACGAATGTGAACATATGCACAGTGTGTGATGGATAATATCTCCAATATAACTTATTTGTAACTATAATATAATATTTGACAAAAAGTGCTTGATTTTATCCACCATATTAGAAGACTATTCAAGCATATTATAAAATAACATTTCAGTGTTTCTATTTCAAGATATAATTCAACATGTTATGGGACATTTCTTTGCATTTTTATTTCAGTGTCAGAAATTAGTAATATTTTGAATGATTTTTTATTACATTTTCTGCTTTTATTTTAATTTTCTAAGTTTTAGTAAGTAGATTAAGTACATAAGTTTTTTTTATTATAGATTTTATATAGATTGTATTCATTTTAATTTTAGTTTAGCTTAAGTGCCCTTTTAGTATCAGGTTAAGTTAAATAAAAATGTTAAGAAAAATAAGAATAAAAATGTTTTCTTAAATATACAAATTATAAACAGGATTTGTTTTTAATCTGAAAAGGTTTCTTTTTTTTTTTTTGTTTGGTTTTGTTTGGAATGGCTTTTACGTTTAGTTTTAATTAAACTGTTAATTGTTTCTGTGTCATTGTTTGTGACATTTACTAAAAATTTCTAACAACTCAAGTGAATCCAACTTAAACCAGTTGTCATGCCCTGGACTGTCTTGTTGTTGTCTCATTCCCCATGTGCTCCGTCTCAGTCTGCCCTAGTTTCTATTAATTATCAATTGTGTTCAGGTGTGTCTGACTCGTTGGTCTCATTGGCTTCCCTATTTAAGTTCCCTTCAGTTAGTTGGTGTTGTCTGTGTATTACGGTTTCTTTTCATGTGGATTACCCTGCCTGTCTGTTTATCTGCCCTTGGAATATTAAAGGATTGTTATTTTGTGAACTTCGCCTCCGTTGCTTCCCCACACACATACGTGACAGAATATCGGACCTAAAGAATACTACAGCGAGCAGCGTGCAACCTTTCGTTTCATTTCCATGTTTTTATTTTTGGATTTTTCCCTTATGGACAGGGCAGGGGGAGAAATCACTCAAGGACCATACTCGACAGTTTATGCACATAGCATTGTACACCAACTATCTGGACAGCATGCTCTGTGCTTTCTACAACGGAAGCCTCATATCCGAGCAGAGCACCCATTGTCCGAAGATGGTCCTTGAGCGGACTTCGCAGCCTTCGTGGAGTGGACACTGTCCCAGGAATGATCTCGCCAGTGCCACTCCCAACCTAGAGCCTAGCCCATCATCTCCCCGCTAAGTGGAAGCACAGGCCATGCCCACCGCTGATGGAGAGGCAGAGCCTGGCGCGAACGATGATCCGTCTTCTAATGGAGCAACAGGGTTGAGGATCGGCTTGGAACCGGAGCCTAAGATGTCAGACCAAGTGCGAGAACCTGCAAATGAGCTCGCCACGATGGAGATTGCCATCACGGACAGAGTGGAGAGTGGAGCTCCTCCCACTGCACCTTGACTGAGGGTTAGCTGATAGATCTGGGGCTACCAGCGAAGGAATTTATAGACTGGGAGACTCCAGTCCTTGCTCCTCAGGTGCGCCCCCCCCAGTGCCCACGCCTCGCAGACGTATTAAGGTTGCTTTTTGTGTGGATTACCCTGCCTGTCTTTGGAGGGTACTGTCTTTGTCTGTACTTTACCTGCCTTTGGAACTATAAAATGTGTGAACTTCGAGTCTGCCTTCCGTGCTTTCCCACACACAAACGTGACACCAGTTGTCATACATTTCACCTGAAGGCAAAATTGTAATGGTTCATGAAATTTACTAAAACTTTATTAGTACTAATAAAACACATGTTAATGGCTTATTTTGCATGACATATTTTAGATCCCTTAATCCTACTTAGTAAACTTAACAACTACCTAATTGACTAATAATAAGCAGAAAATTATGAGTCATAGTTAATAGCAAGTTAATGGGGATAATTGATCTCCAAAATAAACTTTAAATGAAAATTGTTTTTTTTTTTTTTTTTATGTGCTATAGCTTCTTTAGACAAAATGAGACTAGTATTTTTTTTTTTAAATGAGTGACTGCGTAGTTTTTTTGTCTGAAGGTAAAAACCCTGAACATCAAAGATGATGATCCTGATGCTCAGTTTTTGTTTAGAAGATTGAGCAAATCATGTACAAGCAGACTTACTGGAATAAGGAATTTTTTGATCTCCTCCAGAGCGTGACCCATTCTCACATACGCTTCAGCGGGCGGCGCGAACACCTCGATTAGTACGTGAAGATCTTCGTTAAGGTGGTGATACTTTGCCTCTCCACTCTTTCGCAGTTCTTCTTCCTGTTAACAGAAGCATATGACCAAAAAAAGACATATTTGTAAACTGTACTGTAAACAGTACACTTCAGGTACAGCAACTGACAAATACAAAGATTAAATAAAAATAAATGAATAAATACATAAAATAAATTACAAATGTAATGCATAAAAATGACCAAAAAAAAGGAAAAATAAGTTGAAATATCACGTTCAGTACACTGAAGATGTGAATGAGTAAATAAGCTAAATTAATAAACCACCCATGGTAATTACATTAATTAAAATGTAAATTCCATATGCAAACACATAACACTGGGCAGCGAGTGTGGGGGGGCAGCACTGTTAGCTGACGCAAAGCAAAAGAGCAATTTAACACAAACCGTGAGACCGAAACATGGCAAAGAATTACATCAGCCCACCCGTCAGATGCACAGATGACACCACTTTATTTTAAAAGCAGGGTGAGATTTTAGTTGGAGAGCGTGATTTTATAAGTGTGCGTCTCTCCTGTGCTTCCTCTGATGTCATGCAGTTAATCTGCTCTCTTTAAAACGGTATATGTTATGCAAATGAGATGCTAATTTCATCCACAAATCTGCTGTTTACCGAAAGAGGTCAGTTTTTAGCGCAGATATGCTAAGGTAATGAAGCATGTATGTGCATGGGCTGAAGTATAAACATTTACGTTTATAATAATACTTATTTATATATGCTTGTATGTTCCATTCATTTTCTTTTAAGCCAAACTGTAATTGCACTTTTACATAATAAAAAAAAAATGCAATTAAAAAGGTCCTATTTTAAAAAGCATGTTAAAACAATTATTTAATTTGGTTTAAATATTATTCGTTTTAAAGGAAGACCAATTTTGTTAAGCTTGTTTAAACAACTGAATTTAATTAATGCACATTTCTTCCTCACAATTCTGACGTTTTATCATGAACTCATTGACACAGATCACTGGAGTCAGTTGGATCCATTTGCGAGCAGTTTAACGGGTAGTCAGGCAGGCAAGGTCGGTATACGGCAGACAACAATAGCAGGCACAGTAATAGCAGTAGCAAGGTCAGTAAACAGGCAGAAGGTTCAGGGCAGACAGCAATGGTCGTACACGATAAACAGATCAGGGTAATACACAGAGAATCAGAAATATCAAAAGGGTAACGCTCAGAATTGTTGCGGGGCAAACAAAACTTTGCTATTGTCAGTAAAAAGCCACGCCCTTATAAAGGCCTAGATAACAAGCGGCACCTGAAGCGCATTAGAGTTTCGGGTGCGTGGGATAAACAGTCCGGGGGGAAACATTAGTACTAGGGCGAAGGTTTCCGCTGGCGCGGTTCAGAGAGAGCCACAGAGGTGCGGCTCGTTACACTCATAATTGCGAGAAAAAAAAGTTTCAAGTACATTTTTAATTTTATATTCCATGGCAGAGAGAAAATTGGCAGATGTAAATTTGGAGATGAAAAAGTTACCCATTACCTTTTTAAATTCTTATTCCATGGTGGAAAAATGTAAATTCAGATAACACAAAAAAAAAAAAAAAAAAGTGAGACAAAAAAAATTACAACTTAGAATTGTTAATTCTAAGTTGTTAATTGTTAATTGTGATTAAAAGTCACAAATTTCTTTACTTTTTAATTGTTTATTACATGGCAGAAAAATGACAAATAATAAACAAACAACAAAAACACAATAACAGAATTGCAAGAGGGAAGAACAAAATGTAAAAAAAAAAAAAAAAAACAAATCAAATAATTTTATTCCATGGCTAAGATAAAAAAACAACAACAACAAAAAAAAACAATAAACGCAAAATGTAAACTTAGAACTGGTTATGCCAGAAAATGAAACATTTTGCAAGGGAACGCAAATATCTTTGCAAAATAACAAAAAAACATTTTGCGAAGCAACGCTGATATCTTCACAAGAGAGGGCAAAAGTTTTGCAAGGAAATGCAAGAGATTAAACTCTTTTTTCCCGATCACCCAGAATTTTCCCACCATAGTGTCACTTAAGGGGCTCCATAACATAGTGTTACATAAACTCAAAATGCAAGGGGGAAAAAAAAATTCTGCTTAAAACTCTGTCACATTTTCTTTTTTTTTTACTATTATTATCATTATTATTCTGTGGCGGAAACAAGCTTTCATGCAAAACAGTGTTTGCAAGAGCATGTTTTCCACATTTACCGGTGAACGCATATATATATATATATATATGAAGTTTTCTAAACTGCTTCCAAAAAACAAGCTCTTGTGGGGTTAGGGGCGTGTGTGTTTACTATCAGCATCGTTTGGCAAATTCTGTGAAATTCGTTTCTGCAAATTCTAGAACATCAAAGAGAATGATGAGCTTTAAGCGAGTCTCTGCTGTGGGACGGAGCTGCAGGAGAATCTGCAAACAGCTTAAAAGCGTGCAGGTGAACGTTCCAGATCCAAACCGGCCAATTTGCGCTGCACAATTCCCCCTCTCTCGCGCTTTTCTCCACACAGGGCTTGTTCACCCAAATCTGACAGGACCGGAGGAGTGCAGCAGTCAATAACAACATGCCCAATTAGCAGATAAAACCTTCCAGAACACCCTGAGCTCTGGAACAGCTGTCTGAAGGGAGAAGATTGCTGGGGTCTGAATGTAATTGCTGTACGCTTATACATGTACACATCAAAATCACCTGCGCCTGAGCTCTTTGGAAACAGCCAGAAAACAGAGCTACATGCGCATCTGTCAATAATTTAAAGGATACATATCATGGATTTTCATGAACATTTTAACATAAATATTGCATGCAACAAGTTAGCCAATTAGAGACAGTTAATTAAAGGTACAGTAGCACAAACAGCCTGTTTAAAAAGTAATGAGAAAAAGTGAGGTCATTTTTTTCTTTCCCCTGAAGAAGTTTATACATTTACTCAGCATTAAATTAATCAAAAGTGACAGTGAAGACATTTGTAATACTTTAAATGCTGTTCTGCTAAACTTTCTATTCATCAAATAATTCTGTTCAAACATTACTAACAATGATTCAAATCACCGTATTAAAATTATTTCTGAAGGATCATGTGACACAGAAGACTGGAGTAATGGTGCTGAAAATTCAGCTTTATATCACAGGAATGAATAATATTTGAAAATATACTCAAATAGAAAACAGTTCTTTCAAATGATAATATTATTTTTAGACAAAACCTTTCTACTTGTCACGCTGGTGTGTAGGGAAGGAGATCGCAGGAGTCGCAAAATCCAATAACATTTTAACAACAAATCAAAAACGAGGAGATAGCCACAATAATCATACGACTGAAACGCACGCATTGACTGACAAAAAGAAACTCAAAAGACTTTATACACAAATACAAATTACATGAGTGAGGGCAGCTGGGGAGACACAGGTGGACACCAATCAACTAATAACAACATAATGACAGGAACTACCAAATATGGGCACACAGGAAGGAAATAAAAAAAACGAAACCAAAACAGGAAGGAATTACGAAAA
>JAUYWG010000019.1:569874-592022 GCA_034779775.1 Enteromius afrohamiltoni | reverse complement strand
TGATATTTAAACTTTCTGCAAGCCATTACTACAATATATAACTATATAATACTATATTTAATACTTAAATTTTAAATCGCTGTCAAATCAATATTATGAAAGAGTTTTAACGGTATCCTTCGCTATAGAATGCGTTATGCGGAAGTAAATAGGCTGACTGAGATTATACCGGAAATACGTCAGCAGCGTTCATGCATAGAGTGTGGAAATCAATGGGTGTTACTCATTATACTATAAGCAAAGCGCCTTAAGTGACATGCTCTGTGCAACCAAAACGGCATTTTTTACAATGTCAAATGGCAATATGAACGGCGTAAAAAGCGTCGGATACAGCTTCATTGACGTATTTTCAGCGTTTGTAATCACAACAGTGTATTATTCCTTAAAACGACGTATTTAACAGCGTTTTGTATGTAAACGCGATTAATCTAGTGTAATTCTGACCCCTTTGGCTTGCCATACACCCGCAACCCAGTCGTACGGCAGGTCATGACAATATCACGAAATTATCCTTTAATCTATGTCAGGGACACGATTATTTCGTCATTTTCGTGACTCCGACACGACTCCATGGATTCATCCGTTCGTGCTCGAGTAAGAATCGTGTCGCACGAGTGGTATGACATCTTTAAAAAGACACGTCTTTACAAAGACGTACCACCCGTGCGCTGCTCTAGAAAAGCTCTTTTAGTGTGGTGAGGTGCACAGGGAAGATGCACACAACAGTGGGGTAGTGCAAACTGTTGTGGCAATCCACTCGACACTGGAACCACCGCCACTCTGCAAACGTCGTGTCACCAGTCACTCTTAAATCACCGTCGTAGATTGGAGAGCTGAACTCATGCGAACTCAGCTCCGATGCAAAAAGCTAATGAGCGCTATATCCGCTGCTTGTTTATACTCGTGCTGCAATAAGCTGCAGCTGGATCTTAAACGGCGCATGCCAATTTAATTCAGGGAACAATACATACAAGTGATGGCATGGTCCCCACAGAGACCTTGGGCCCGTTTCAGAAAGGAGGTTAAGTGAAAACTCAGAGTATGTTAACCCTTAGATAAGAGGAACTCTGGGTTTTCCATTTCAAAAAGGCAGGTTTGTCAGACTCGAGAAGTAGGGTAACTCAAGCCTGTTTCTGAAAGAGAGGTAACTATTACTCAGGGTCAGTTACCGTGGTTACCTAACCTGGTCGGGAGCAGGTTTTATTCTCTAAACTGTGAGTTTCTGTCGGTCTCCTTTCAGACACAAACAGAGAATAAAGTTAAGAGAATGGCTCTTCTAGGATCTCATAGATGAAGAGGCTGTATTAAATCGAAGAGAATTATGTTCACGTCGGGCAAGGAGTGGATCTTTTTGTCTTTTTCCTTGTAACGGTGGTATTGTGTGGTTGAGCTCTCCGGGATAATTGTCAACAATTTGTGACAAGTAGATGCTTGTCTGGTGCCACTAACTGACATCACTAATGGAAGCTTTCTGTATCGAGGATGCGGAGTAAGGCCACTGTATGCACTGTATGTTTTTAAAAAAAAAAATGCTCAAACCTTACCGGATTGAATTATATTTTTACATTTAATTTTCAGCTGTTCCCATGTTCTTTTAATACCTGCAGGATTGCACCTACATGACAGTTACAATTAGATTCAATGACATAGTTTTAAGTCTTACCTTCGATATTACAAAAAAATATTGTTAGCTTATAATAATATTAATAAATAATATTAACATTAGCTTCAAATAATTAGCTCACTGACCTTCAACAGGGACATGTACTGTAACTAGATTAATGGGATTTATTACTTGTTTTTTAGTACTGCTTACATTCTGAAGGTTATATCAATCTCTACACCACTTGATCAATAAAAAGACAGACGCACAAGTGCACTTTGAAATCTTTTAAAAACTCAATTTGTGAAATGTTATATTAAACTGATCAACGAGGGAAACTTAAATTAAACATTTCCACTGAACATTAGGTTAATATGCATTGTTTTATCAAGTTTGTTGTAGAAACTATGCAGCAGCCTATTTTATGTAATTTAATGCAATTTCTTCTGAAATAACCTCTAAATTATGGCCAATTCCAAACTTTTTCAAGTGAAAAGTCAATAAACGTCACACAATACATTACTTTTTTTTTTTTATTATACTTAAATATTTAAATCATTTAAATGTAAACCAAGACATTAACTTGAGCAGCTATGTTTTCCCACTCAAACTGTCTCTGTTTCACCGATGCAGTGGCGAAAGCATTTTTAAAGCATTCTTTGTTTACAGCATTTTTTCACACCTGCCTAGAAATGTTTTGTCCAGTACTGTGTGTTTGTGTGTGTGTGTATGTATATATATAAAACACTTTTTTTTCTTTAGGTTTACTTGACAGGTACAATGAGCATCAATGATCCAAAATAGTTTTTGTGATGTTCTCACCGTTTGATAGATCCATCAGTGAGAGCACTGGTGACCCACTGGATGTCTAGTGTTTTGAAGGGCAACAGCACCAGGTGTGTGTTGTTATCCAGATGGGTGGCACTTTCTGGGTACATGATACGATGGGTCGTCCTGTATCCCACGTCTTTCTCATAGCCTTGAACTGGTGCCTTATACATCCTGTGGAGAATTGTAAAATTCTGTCATAATCAGCTTCTTCACTATAGAGTCATGAAAATAAAAGTTTACCTGAACACAAAATCGTGGTCGTCTATAACAGGACCATAATATGATCCTAAAAGGTTCCCAGAGTTCCCCACCACAGCACAAGTTCGACAGCAGGACGGGCCAGCATCTCTGTACCGCTCCTTTTCAGGAATGACAGAAAACAGCTCCTTTATCACTTGGGAGTATTTAGCTTTGGTCGTTGTAGATTGTAGAGACTGTGAATAGATTTATATAACCTAACACTAATGATATTACAATAGCTAATTAAATCACATAAATTTGAGGTCAGTAAGATTTTTTTTTTTTTTTTTGTCCAGAAAGAAATTAACTGCATAGTGTACACATACACACACATCTATATTTCATGTTTGTATTTTATATTTGCAATAACTACACAAATACATTGTTGCAATAAATATTCTTCTTTGTTCTTTTACAGTCAGCAGTGAAAAGAACTGACTTCTTTTCATTGTGAAAATGAATGGAACTGGCCACACCTAAAATATTTAGGTTAAAATGCACTAAAATGAAATTCAAAGAATTTCAAAAGAGTCATGCAAGAATTCCCTTGACACAACACAATGGACACAATGGATCTTGTAAATGCAATGGAACTTGTTTTTTGTTGTTGTTTGACTCCATTTTGGAGATGTACGTGTGCTGTGACAATGATTTAGCAAACCAGAAGGATTTCTAAAGAAAGTGTTTGGTACTGAAGACTAAATAATGGCTCCTTAAAGAATAAAGTCTTAGACATAATTTAAAGCATTCTTAATTAAAGTCTGAATTGCAGACAGTCCAGCTTACTAAACTTAAAAATGGGTTGAAGTATGAAATGAAAAACCCCCCAAGCCAATATTGCCACCAGATGTTGTCAGGGAGGATGCTGTTATTGAGAGAGAGCACTGGTGCCATCTTTTCTGAAATGTTTGTCTAATTGTCTAAGGATTCATTTTATATTAATTTACTATTAGAGAAACAAAAACGACAGAAGTGAACTTGTTCAAAAGGAAGCAAGTTTATGATTAAAACAAGAAGAAATACCTGCCAACAGAGTCAGAACTCTAAATTTGAGTACCGGTTTTAATGTATTGCTACCCAGATAAACGTACTGATTTATGACGAAATACTGTGGGGACCTTCTAAACATAATGTTCTAATTAATAACGATACTTTTTAAAGAAACAAATGTAAATATGCTACATTAATAAACACACGGGGTAGCTTACGTTTTTTTCTATCGAGAATGATTCGCGTAAATACAACCCCGGACTTCTCAAAAGAAATGAGTCATCTAATTATCTAATTGCTACATCTGAGAAATAGCAGACTAAAAATGTACTCACATTTAGTTTAGCTTTGAACCCTGCGATGTGAGAACGTCCGTGGACCTTGATCGTGAATGTCGGGAGGGTGCAGGGCTGCCACTGGTTAGAGCAGATTAAACTTGTTACACAAACTCCCTTCTCGTTACAATTACTGATATCCGCTGTGTGGAGCTTTGTTGATTCTCATCATCACGATTTAAAAATTAATCGACAAATGCAAGTGATAGGCGATGTAGCCAACGCTTGTTTTAAGCTATTAAACATTTCTTCCTCTTTTCGACTGTTTGAGCTACGGTATAACAGTCCAAAGAGGAAGTAATGTTTAGTCCACCAAAACAAGCGCAGGCTACAGTTCCACAATGGAATAAACGCGATATTATTTATAAAATATTCTACTGTTTTATTTAATCTGATGCAGTAAGACGACTTCTTAAAAAAACGTTTTTAAGGTGCCTTTTTATCTCAAAAGAATAATACAGTTAAAGACCCTTGCAGAACCAAAAAATAATAATAATAATTAATTAATAATAATAAAAGATCAAATAATGATTAAAAAACAAAACAAACAAACTGTGAAGCAAAGAAATTAGTCGATGTACATGCATGCTTATTGTGCACTTCCATTGTTCTAAATGCCCATTCATGTGCATTCAAGGTCGATGCTATTGGACAGGTAGGCTACATCGCCCCCCTCACCGTGCTGTGTGACGCTTAAGAACTCTTTATGCAACTATAGCCACCCAAAAACATATTCAAAGAGGTAATCAGTTCTTTGTCAGCGCCGTGTCCTTTTTGCGTTACATTTTTAAAATGCTATATACTAAAAACAAGCAGCAGTGTTTGTATTTATGTTGGAGATTTTACTCATCTTTTATTTTTATATATTACATGTATATATACATAGGTCTATATACTTAACAAAATTTGTTTTATCATCCTCCAAAAGTGAACAGGTAAAACCGGTAATACTAGTTGAGAGACAGACATGAAATGTTATGAGGAGGCAGAAGATTTCGGCACTCGGATACTTTGATGATTCAGATACCAAGAAATAAAGTCTAAAAAAGACATTTCTTGCTTATGAATATATATAGAGTTCAGTCGACACTGGTTTAGGAGATACACGAAGAACTCATCCTGACATTCTTGTAATTTGGGTAAGTTTCAAATTAAATATAACATTGGTTATTAGAAGTCAATTAGTATTTAAATTTGATCAGTGAAATCAACGTAATGTTTTTGATTCTGAACTGTCATCATTTGCTCAGTTTGTCAGAACTGTTTTTTTTTTATTTAGTGTTAAAAAATATTGCTGTTTTTTAAAAAAACGCTGTTTTAAATCTTTTTGTTTATTTCATCATTACGTTTTAAATGTATTATCGAATTGAAAAAAAGTGATAAAGGAATCTTTTCCGCATTCATTTAGTCATGGTTACCAAATAAATAAAAAAGTACATAAAAGTTACCACATAACCTATTTCTCAAAACCATCATTTTTGCATGTATTTATTTGTATATTAAGCATAAGTACAACTGAAGCGGACAACTAAAGCGCTTGTTTTTTTTTGTTTGTTTTTTTTAGTTTGTTCAGTTGTTTAATAAAAACTAGATTTCGACCCATAATTCAGTTCAAGGATCAAAAACTAGTTTAAAATCTAAGAACTCGTACAATCAGGCAGAAATGACAGAAAAAGTTATAACCTTCGTGATGTCGGCATTTTTACAGGGGGTTATTTCATGACACAGAATTGTCTCTCTTGAAGAAACTATAATGTATAACCATAAAACTGACGCGTATTTCTGTCTTTCTAATGTAATGTTATTTTTCCACCAGGAACACGAAGCACGCAAAAGATGAACAATAGGCTGACGCTTCGCTACATCACCCTGCTTTTGAGCTTCATGACTATCTTTCTTTTGTACACCCAAAACCCGATCGATAACGTAGACTCATTTGATGACTCCGTCTTTGAAGCTTCATGCTCCTGTAAATCTTGCGTCATGGGTTTTATGGACGATGACTGGTTCATTTATCGCTATGATCCCAGTATTCCACCTCTGCTGAACAGAAAAAACAGCGTGTTACGTCGAGACACCTACAGATGGTGGAGGGTACGTCTTTAAATATTACATGCTAAATATGCATCTGTAAGTTTGCAAATAAAACAAAAGAAAAAAAAATGTAATCCCAAAATGCCCCCTGTGAATTACAGATGAGTCTTTTACAATAGCAGATTGCAATTTATGATTAACAGTTAAACATTACTTAGAGAGACATTTTACCCTGATCACAAAACCCTGATAACATATGCAAAACATATTTGAGTGTTTGCCAGGACATTTCCTTTTAAATGTCAAATACCTTTATATGCCTTTAGGATCTTTGTGGTTAAGAATGCATGTAAAACTGACATCTGACGTCAAAATAATGCATTAGAGTCTATGTATTTATGCTTGCACATGTAAATAAGATCACAAGACATCCGGAAGTAGCTAGTATTAAAAAAATAAAATGTTCATGGAGTCATGTAGATATGTACAAATTATGTTGAGCCTTCACATAATAAAACTAAACTGGTTTTAATAAGATTGTGCTTATCTTGAGCTTATCTTGATATTTGTCCAGGGACTACAACCATCAAGGTTCAGAGTCAACTACACAGAGGTGGTGGATCAGATGTTTTCTCTCTTCCCTGATAAAGATCACTACTCAGATGCCAGTCCAGATCGCTGCAGAACCTGTGCTGTGGTGGGAAACTCCGCAAACCTTCTGGGTTCCCATTATGGGTCTCTAATAGATTTCCATGATGTTGTGATTAGGTAGAAGAACAAAATAATGCACACAATTATCTGTTAACTGTTCTCTACAACAGTAGCCTATCAACACCTGTTACTTGTATTGATCTCACAGGATAAATAAAGGCCCGACAAAAGGTTACGAGAGGGATGTGGGGTCAAAGACAACTCACCGGATTCTGTATCCTGAAAGTGCCGTGGACTTGGACAACTCCACCCATCTGGTGCTTTTTCCCTTTAAGATTCGTGACATGCAGTGGCTCATAAGTACCTTCACCACTAGACACATCACACGGTGAGCATGGTTGTAAAAAAAATATTATAATAACTATATATCTGTATAATTAGTAATCCATCTTTTTGTTCATCAGCACCTACACACGAGTCAAATCTTCGATCAAAGCAGCTGAGAACAAGGTGACTATCCATGTCATTAAATTAATGTAAAAAGACAGATAACGAACCCTTAAAAAATAAACAGCATGTCTCATAAATGTTTTTGTTTCTATTTAGGTGATGGTCCTTCACCCTACTTTCATAAAATATGTCTATGAGAAATGGCTTCTGAAACATGGCAGATACCCGTCTACCGGCTTCATTACAATAATATTTGCCCTACATATCTGCGATCAGGTAATGTTTGCATTTTCTGACATTTTCCTTTATATAAGATTAAAAAAGCAAACAGTGCATGTGAAGGTGAAATGTGAATATTTGCCTATTTAATTCCCTAAAATAATTTGCATGTGCACACAGAATTTGATCTTAACAATTGCTTTCGTTTTTAATAACATCAAATATCCACAAATACATTTTATGCCACTTTTCCTGCATGGCATTCATTTGTAGGTTTCCAGTGCATTGTAGTTTTTTTTTTTTTTTGTGGATTTTAAAACATTTCTAGCATCAAGATGCAGCTAATCCACAAATAGGTAGACTGTGCCACACCAAGCCAATCAGATAACAGCAACAGAGTTTTGACTACATGATTTCATTTTAACAAATCATGTTTTGCGTCACAGTCACAGTAAGAGCAAAGTCAATAAACAGCTTTTTCTTACGGTGGACTGTCTGACTTAAAGGGATAGTTTACCCCAAAATTAAATGTGTTCCATTTTTATACACAAACAAGTTGTTACAACCTTTTAACCAAAGGTTAAACTATGGTAACCACATAGTTTCTGGTCCCTACTCAATTTCCTAGTATTTTCCCCTTATAAACTGTTAGGAAACGTTGTTTGAACACAATGAAATGACAAAACTGCTCTATCTCTTACACAGGTGAATGTGTTTGGGTTTGGGGCTTCAAGCACTGGAACCTGGCATCATTACTTTGACAGAACTCGAACTCACTATAAAGGCGGTCCTCATGGTGGAGACTTTGAAAACAAAACATTGCATCAACTTCAGCAGCGAAACAAAATTTTTATACATAAAGGGTATAGATAAAATCATCAAGAATGGACATGTTTAATGTGCTAACATGTAACTTGTGGATCAGACATTTTTTTGACCAGGAGTGAAGTCATTTGTCAAACTCTTTTCATCTTTACTGAAAAAATGACATGCCTATCTTGTGGCCAAGAGTTCAATGTGTTAACAAACCTTACTTTTACCCCAGTTTTGCTACAGTTACATAAGTTTTTGTACACATTAGACTAAATATAAAGGGATAAATAAGAGTTCAGTTTAAGGAAAGATGTCAAAATGAAGTATAACAGCTAATTAATGTAAAAATGAAAGATATATATATATATATTGATATATATATCTTTCATTTTTACATTAATTAGCTATATATATATATATACATACAAAATAAGCTACTCAAATTTTTTAATATAAATAAATACATTAATACAAATTAATCGCACATCAAATTTGGCTTTGAAATTATTCTCAAAAGATAATTTAATTGTTATGTAAATTAATTAATAATTTTAACGGGTTATTTTTCACTGTAATTCATTTATTAATGTAATGAACGCGTTACATTACCAGCAATATTAATATAAATGTTATCTATGGTAATAATGTTTTGTGAGCTGTAGCAAATGCTGTACGTAGCCTACTCTTATTTATAATAATTTAATGTATCTAAATGCTTAACATATTGTATTTACCAGCTGCTCTTGTAATGAAGGACTAATCTAAGACATCTGAAATATGTTTATAGGTCCTCGAATGCTATTTTGGTCAAAACGAAAAATTAAAAGGATGAGAACTTTAAAATGTGGTAGCAATTCCTAGACCTATAAGAAATGTCAACACAAAACCAAAATAATCTATTTCATGTTGTTTAACTGCAAATATTCGCAGCTCTCTGAAAGGCCAACATATACTTCAGTGTCTGCATGTGAAATTCGTTAACAGGAGCATTATGTCATGCATAATATTATCCTGAGGGCTCGTGGATAGTCGAGCAACAGCGCATGCGCAAGAAAAGGACAGCAGATATGCTTTGTCCAAATACCCACACATGCGGTCTTTGCAAGTGATAGCTTGCCTACTATGACGAGTTTCCTGTATTTAGCCCAATTGTTCAGGCCTACTTTGATGGAACACAATTAGGGCTATGCTGTAAGAATGGAAGTGTTTATATTATTTTAAATAAATTACATATATTAACTTTGAAATGTCTGTTCATTGTTAACTATAAATGCAAAAAAATGGTGCTTCTATTTAAGCGATAAAAAGCAATTGTAAATACTTTACAAAACCACCAATAGGTCTCCTTGTCTCCACCAATAATGTGTTTATTGCTTTTCTACCAAGTTATACAATGTCTAATTTGCCTTTTATTGTGGGTTGGGCACTGCGTTTTGACATTTTAAATAGCTGCCCTGTGTCTCAGTGGTTATACGGTCTACCCTAAATAGTAGCTATGTGAGATTACAATAAGTACGCCCCAAAGCATAGTACAGTATGTTGAAAAGTGTAGCCTATGGCAAAAGTCCAAAAGTACGCTATTTTACTGGTTTTCTATTCTCCTCCCAACCTTTTTATTGACTGAGAAACATGATAACATAGAGTGAGCTGCTCAGTTCCAGCACGTTCGACACTCTGCGTGCTAGCACGCTAAATCAAACAAACTTGTTTCACACTTGTTTTCTTGATATCGAATATATGCTGTTTCTAACTAGAACTTTTACCCTTGTGAAGTTGAAGAAAGAAACGTGTTCAAAAGTCACATAACACTGTCTCATAATAATTTGTCTAGTTTTAAGGTATGTAAGTGTAAAGACTTAGATTACAAGAGAAATGTTAATATTTGATAAAACATTATTTCCGACCTGTAATGAACAAATGTCATTTCCACCACATCTAAATATATAGCTGCTATTTAGAAATATAACAACTTATGCCACTTAGGAATTGTCTAAGATCATTTTTGTAACTGTTTTTACCAGTTTTTCCACAATGTACAATAGGTATACATGTCAGTGACATAAATGAACTAAATGCTGAACTGTACACCTGCCACACTCTGGAAGTTAATACTGGTTTGGGTAAAAGATTATTTAAAAAATAGTATAAAAATATATATATTTTTTTTATTACATAGAGCATGACATCTTCAATTTTGGAAAAATATTTAATGTTTGATAAGAATGTTTTTAATATTTTTTTATTACAAAGTGCAATTCCAAAAATGTGACATACACATCACACGACATTCAAAATGATTGAATTGAATTGATAGTGACAGAGCAAATTGAGAAAGACGTCGGGGAGTCATGGTTTACAATTAAAGTGGACGGAACCAATTAAGGACCCAAGTGGCAGTGAGAATTTCTCAGTTGTTTTTTCACCAGAACTGCACAGTGAAAGGGCGACTGTTGTCAATACTGACTACAGACAAGTGTGATGCCCTGTCACTCACCGTGCTGCTTGAAGAGCTGTCAGGTGTCGGTCTCGATACAAATAAAATAAGTCAGTGTTTTGACTGGGAGAGACGGAGGCATGCAGAAACATTAACAAATTAAAAAGAGAAGTGTCTTACATCCATTGGTTTAATCATCAGTTATATTTGGTCATAGAGAGCGCCGTTGGAGATTTTTTGGAGGTTTGCAATGCGCTTTACAAATGTCTGAGAAAGCCCACTGCCCACAAAAAATAGATACTGCAAGCTGAACTAATAGATCTAAAATTGCAGCTCTAATAATGCTAAAGGTATTACATATTTTGCTCATGTTTTAAAAGGTTTGACGATTAGTCACAGTTGTCATATGGTTTTAATATTCCGTTAAATTAACAGGCATAGTTAATTATGCAGGCATATTGCTTTTGGTGGTGTTGTGTTAGCGTTCTAGCATTCGCAGAAAAAAAACTTCTGAAAAGTTGCATGATCTAAGACATAATGTACAAACTTGTCATGGCGAGTTTACTACTGATATGTAGGTCTAGGCGTTGTGTTGTTTTTTTCCCACAAAGATTGTTCAGGGTTCTGCACGTTGCTGCAGTTTTTGTGGTTGTAGCACTGAGATGTTTGTTCGTTACGTTCAAACTAAAGAAACTTGGCATAGTATTTTAAATATTCATTAATGTGATCGCCGCGTCTTCAGCGCTCGGCTCGCGCCGGTGTTCTGTTGCACATAGGGGCAAACAATTGTAGCAAAATGAAATTGACTGCGAAAGGAAGTAGCCTTTTGCCAGGTATTAAAACCTTTAAGTATTTTTCATGTGTTCATTTATAAAGTGCAATGTTAAAAACCTAAAATGGCATCTAAGAAACACATATAAACATTGTGCCTTAATTAACACATTGTACACATCAGGACTAATAAGGTGAGATAGCTGGTTTACGAGAAAAGCCTGTGGAAAAGCTCAGGAGCAAAGGTTGATGTACTTAAGCAGGTAGTGCAAGGCAAAACGTCCTTCTTGGGAAAAAGCAGATGCGACAACTTAATAGGTGTCTCTGACCATCAGGTATGTTAAAATCCGTTGCTACAATGATTTTTTGGTATAGCGTTAATTTAACAATACAAGTTTGTTCCATCATATTGGGATCAAAAGGCATGAATAAGATGAAATTTAATCTGGCTTCATTAGAATCCGATTCGGATTAAACCGATCAGTGGTAATTACCTTATTTCACTTTTTACATAATAGAGGCAAAAACTTTGCCTCAGGAATATGAGATTAAGGCATGCATGGGCCTGTTCATTTGACACAGCCAATGGCTTTGTAAAACCAGTCGGTATAGCTCATTTAACTGAGTGACACATTCCACAAATGCATATGTGACATCTTGACAACTGAAGTGACACCTGTGTTTTGTACAAATGCAAATATGGTAGTAAAAAGTTTTAGTTGGAACACTGGTGATGATTGCTACTCTTTTATGCCTTGTTTACCTACCCAGAACTTCATACCTTTTTTTTCTGTAGGAGAGTAGAGAGTCAAAGATGTGGCTGTTGATTCGTTATACCTACATGACAGGTGTCATATGTGTGATTATATTCTGCATGCTCCTTGTGTTCCAAACCCCTGTGGAAGAGGTTTCAGAAGGCATGTGTGCATGTAATGCCTGCATCAGGCAGCAGACACACAGTTTTTGGTTCAGTGAACTCTATGATCTCTCTATTCAACCACTGCTTAACCGGGAAAATTATGTCCTCAGTGAAGATATCTGCAAGTACTGGAAGGTATTGATCTGTAAAATGGCACTTATTCTTTTCCAAAAAACTATTAAGATGCTGTGTGGGCAGCAATGTGCACATGTGCTCCTGATTTGTCCCAGTGGATGTATTCTTTGTAGAGAAGGCAATCCCAAAATTAAGGCATTTTACCCAATGTGTACAATGCATTGTTATTTTTGAAAACTGTGTCATTATCTTGCCAGCATATTTACAGAATATTCTATGAAATCAATTTCTAAATTAAGTTTCCTGTGCCGTTTAGCACAGTCAATTTTTGAAAATAATTTAAATGCAATAATATCATTTGTTTTGTTTTCCCCAAAATACCAAAACCCCTTTAAAGGAGTCTCTTTTACATGACATTCCAGGGTCTTCAGAAAAATAAGAATGAAGCAAACTACGCAGCAGTGGTGGAGAAGTTGTTTTTTCTATTTCCAGATAAAATGCAGTACTCAGATGCTGGTCCAAAGCGCTGCAGGACTTGTGCTGTGATCGGAAACTCAGGGAACCTTAAAGGATCTCGTTATGGACCTCTCATAGATCTTTATGACTTTGTCATTAGGTAACAAATGAGATATAAAGAAAAAAAAATCAAGATTTTGAACATCATTGCTGCTTTATTTCCAAGATATATTCATATATATATATATACAGATGTTAAGATGTTGCAGTTTGCCATCATTCTTTACCCAGCAAGGTTTCTCTGGATATGCTAAAAATTAACATTTGCTTAAAAGTATTGTAATTTTATGTTCAGCATATATGTACAGTATATTCTCATCTTTTCCACATTTCTTGACCCAGTCATGCTTTGTTAAACTAGGATTAACATGGGTCCAACAAAAGGTTATGAGAGCGATGTGGGTTCTAAGACCACTCACCGGTTTATCTATCCTGAGAGTGCTACAGATGTGGACAACTCCACCTACCTGGTGCTTTCCCCTTTCAAAATTCTGGATATGGAGTGGCTCATCAGTGCCTTTACCTCTAAAAACATCACACGGTAAGAATGGGTGATTAAGCAACATTTTTTAATCTCAAATTACTGATATCCACTCTTAAAAATAAAGGTTATCTCTATCACTCTAAAAAGTGAAGTCAAATGTAAGTTTTTTTAGGTGTTGGTATCAACATGTTAGATTAGTATGACAAGTGTACACTTTCCTCTAGGTGTAAACAACCGCAGATTACATACATGTGTGTTCTTTTTCCCCGGATGTAAATAAGGCTGCTTACATTAAATACGTTAAAGCTTGCGTATACGGTGCATTGTGATATTCTCAAAATTGGCGGAAGACATAAGTCACGGGAGAAGAATAATAGAAATAAATTTAGCAATAAAAAGAAATAAAGTTATTTTTGTTTTCTTTGCACAAAAATAAAGTATTCTACTAGTGTCGCAAAACTATTTGACTATTTTTTTTTTCTAAGTTCCTGGATCTGGGATCATATTAAATGGAGTTGCTGTCTATGAAGGGACAGATAACTCCCTAAACTCATCAAAAATATCTTAATTTGTGTTCCGAAGATTAATGAAGGTCTTATGAGGGTACGTAATTAATGATTCTGATTTAATGATTTTCAAAGTTGCTTTACTGATCTTTACTGAACTGTTCTGGCCCGAGCAGATTATATATACAGTGAGGTCAGTAAATATTTAATGCAAGTTTATTTATGAAAGTTCTCATACTTAGAAATCATGGAGGGGTCTACAATTTTCAGCATAGGTGCATGTCCACTGTGAGAGACAGAATCTAAAAAGAAAAATCCGGAAATCACATTGTTTGATTTTTGACCAATTAATTTGAGAATTACTGTGTTAAATAAGTATTTGATCACTTGCTTATCAGCCAGATTTCTGACCCTCAAAGACCTGTTATTTTACTTTTAAATAGTCCAACTACACTCATGCTCATGATTCTTAATTAGTCGCACCTGTTTGAGGTGCACCCCACAACCAGCCAAAGTCTAAGTGACAATTGGGCAAAACCAAAGAGCTGTCAAAAGAGACAAAATTGTAGACCTTCACAAAGCTGGAAAGGACTACGGGGCAATTGCCAAGCAGCTTGGTGAAAAAAGAACAACTGTTGGAGAAACTGTCAGAAAATGGAAGAGGATAATGATAACTGTCAATGTCCCTCGTACTGGGGACCCACAGAAGATCTCTCCTCATGTGGTATTAATGAGTCTAAGAATGGTGATGGATCAGCCCAGAACTACACGGGAGGAGCTGGTCAATGCCGTGAAGAGAGCTGGGCCGATCCCAAGGCTACTATCAGTAATATGTGAAGACGTCATGGTTTAAAATCTTGCATCGCACAGAAGTTTACCCTGCTTAAGTGAGCCCATGTCCAGACCCGTCTGACGTTTGCCAGGGACCATCTGGATGATCCAGAGGAGTTATGGGAGAAAGTCCTGTTGTCAGATGAGACCAAAGTAGAACTTTTTGGTCTTAACTCCATTCGTCGTGTTTGATGGAAGAAGAATGATGAGTATCATGCTCTGGGGGTGTTTTTCTGCACAGGGGACTGGACGACTGCACTGTATTAAGGAGAGGATGAATGGGGCCATGTATTGTGACATATTGGGCAAAAACCTCCTTCCCTCAGTCAGAGCATTAAAGATGGGTCATGGCTGGGTCTTCCAACATGACAATGACACAAAGCACACAGCCAGGAAAATCAAGGAGTGGCTCCGTAAGAATCATTTTAAGGTTCTGGAGTGGCCTAGCCAGTCTCCAGACCTAAATCCAACTTAAAATCTTTGGAGGGAGGTGAAACTCTGTGCTTCTCAGCGACAGCCCCGAAACCTGACACAGAGAAGATCAGTATGGAGGAGTGGGCCAAAATCCCTTCTGCAGTTATGCAAACCTGGTGAAGAACTACAGGGACTGTTTGACCTTTGGCTTCCATATGAAATATTAAAATATTTTTTGACTCAAGTGATCAAATACTTATTTTACACAGTAAACACACACACAAAAAAATGTAGACCCCTCCATGATTTCTAAGTAAGAGAACTTGCACAATCACAGGGTGATCAAATACCTTATTGACCTCACTGCATATATAAATTATATATATATATATATATATAAAACACTATTGGCTATTTTAAAAGGTGGCGAGGTTGTTCAATGTGTCCTGCCCTTCCTGTTTAAGTCCAAAGTACTTCACCACTTATAATAACGCCTGTGTTTCAAGGCATTTCAGAGGACCTGTTATGTCCTTCAAATTAACATCTCTTTTAAGAGGAACTGGAAAAATTGCTTTTGGAACCTTTATTTTTACAACCAGTCACATTTAGGTTTTGTGTAGGGACTCAAATTGACATTTTATAAATCTCAGTTTCTCAATTTTCTTTTAGTAGTAGTTATAAAATGGTGTGTGTACAGCATGTACCGATAACAGCACCAAAGGATACTGATTTGCTAGAGTGAACCAGCTAGACTAAACAAAGCGACATTGAATCAACCAATGAAGTGCATTTTAGGAAAGATTAACTGTTCACTCACTGGGATAAATGAGGTCTATAATTAATCTGTAGCATTCATATTTATCTCTATTACTATTACTTAATTTTTTAAACATTTAGGGTTAGAGTTGGGGATAATGTTAAAACTTTGAGGGAATTCTTTTTTAATCATGTGGAGCATTATTTTTTCCTGTGTGTCTTCATTTTGCTATTTTCTTGTCATTAACAGCACATATAAAAAAGTAAGGGCAAGTGTAAAAGCCAACAGACATAAGGTGAGTGAACATTTAACATATCTTGATCGTGAGCACATAAAGTATTAACTTTAACAATGTAATTCACGTGGCACATTTATTGTACGTGCAAAAACCTGCTAACCCCAATGCATTTGTCAGTTGAAATGTTCTGTTTAAAAGCTGAACTGTGTCATTTTGAGATAAAGGAGGTCATGCAGGGGACATCTTGCGTAACATATACAGAGACTTGAAAGTTGGGGGATGTTGTCGAGAACTTTTTCACACTTCTGTGAAACATTGTAATTACAGTGTACATAACAGGCCATTAGCCTATATACTGTTTAGGTTTAGGGTTTTAAGAACTACTTTGAGCAAATGTATTTTTTAAGAAATATATTCATCAAATAATATTATTAGTTTGTTTACACCATAAAACAGTAAACCTGTTACTAAATAGATATTTAATTAGGTTGTACTCATGACGTGAATAAAAAGGTTTTATCACAGTCTCATTCAGCACACACAAACCACTGTCTTCCTGAGTGCAATAGGGAGGGGCGGATTGGCCATCTGGCAATTCTAGCAAATAAGAAGAATAAGAAGAAAACAGAAGAATAAGAAGAAAACAGAAAACATAACGTTACTTTTAAGTCATTATACTAAAGTAAACTAAGTAATTTTCACGCCATTCATGCTACTTTTGACAGTTTTTGACAGTAACCTACATTGTGTTTAACAGTTGTAAACCTAGCGTAGAACTCCCATACATTTTAAAATGTCATTATCAGCAGATAATGTGGGATTTAGGGTATACAGACTACTGTATGCTACTAGCAATATAGTCTAACATGCAAAAGAACTTATAGCTATAGCCATAGTACAGTAAATACATTAAATATAGGTTGCAGTATGTAATTAATCCTTAGGTAGGGTGCAACATAGACTTCTATTACAGGCCAGGGGTGGAGTGGCAATTGGGAGAGTCGTGACTTAGACAGCGGATCACAAATGAAGTGGCCGTGAGGCGAACGTGACCTGTCAGAGATTATTAGAATTTTTGACGTGACTCAATTCTCTGCAAAACATGAAAAAATACTCCTAAAAACTTGTTTCCTCACATGTCCAACCAGTTTCTATATAAGTTGCTCAAGCTCTGTATCTTTGTCATGGTTAGTTTATCCTGCAGAACATTCATGGTCACAAATTAAAAAAAAATTGTGACCATGAATCAATTAGATTTGTTTGTTTGTTCTTGAATTCCCCTTGGGAATATAGTATCTATAATCTATATATCTTCTATTTATCTATTTATCTAATGTAGAATAGAGCAAAGCATCTTGGGAATAAGCAATGCGTTTATCCAATGAAACCAGTCAGTGTTGGGTGCATCATGGTTAATTCTTTAGAGTTACTTATTTTTGGTCAGATTTTTCCCGGTGAATTTTTGTGCCCCACTCCGCCCCGTTACAGGCAATAGTGTAATATATCTATGCAAAAGTTAGACAATGTAAACATTGGCTTGCTTATGCTCTCCTTTGACTGAATCGTGTGTTCATCTATTCAAAAGTAGAATGTTTCTGGACCCAGTGCAGATAGCTCAGCTGCTGCAGCAGAGTCAAGTATCATGGAGGTAGGAAGACAGCTATGAGAGATACACACCCTGACAGCTGACAGTTTATTAATACTGTGTATAGAAAACTGATATAGAAACCAGTTAGGGGTTGCCAGTGGGGGACTAGTTCACCTCAGATGTCCGGTCAGAGACAATGAGATGCTATCAATCTAGAATTCTTTATAATTACCACAAAGTTTCCAACAAGCACTGAGCATGCAGGTGCTAACAATCACTTTGGGGTATTCATGTGTGATACACATTCACAGGTTACTCCTATCATAAGTAATAGCAGACAAACGGCATAAACAGACAGTACACGGACTCACAGATTAGTTTTTATTTAGTTTTTACTGTATGTAAAAATGTGTTATAAACAGGTTGTTTTTGTTCACATACATTAAATCATTAAATATCTATTACATATGGTACTGCTTATATTATTGCACCATCTGTATACAACCACCAATATAAGTAGTGAATCTGCGTTTCCGTGAGTGGGACTGTGTCAATGTGGTAATGTGGGCTGGTGTGGCTACAGTGCCAAGGCTGAATATTTGTCCCAGTCCGCCCCTGGCAATGGGTTATCATAAAACCAAGAATAGTCACATGTTGTTATGGTTAATTCATTTACAAATAATTCTTATTCAGTGATGATCATTTACATTCAGTTTAAAATGGAATATGAAAAAAAAAAAAAAACTCACTTCAGTTCGTACATACATACATATACAATATACATGTATGTTGTCGTGAGATTGGGCTGGTTAAACAGAAGTCTGTCAGTCATACAGGTTTGGAAAAACTTCATGGTAAGTAAATGATAACAGACTTAAAATGTTTGAGAGGACTATTCTGATTTACAAATGAAGTTAAGAATATGGTGTGTTCCAAAAAAAAAATATTTTAAAGGGGTGATCCGGTGCCGCATTTCATAAGCTGTTTGGACTGAAATGTGTGTTGGGAGTGTGTGTACACAACCACCCTAAATGATAAAGATCCACCAGTAGTTTTGTTTTGATGTAATAAAAATAAGTCGCCCCTTCTGAAATCAAGCCATTCTCAAATACATGTAGGTGTGGCATCAGACTGTCTTTTAATGAATCTTTGCCCATTGCCTTTCCTAATAATGTGCTAATTAGCAAGTTTTACTATGAATACTGCTAAAAAAAAAGAGTGCCTTGGAAAAGAGGGGCAGAGTCAGCGAAACTTGTGAAGATTTAAAGGGGAAGTACAAAGAACAGAATGATTTCTCAAGAGCTGTTTTTGACGGTAAAATAAGCATTTTTTTATACCATATTTGAGAAGTTTTAAAACAAACTATTAAAAACTTCCCATTAAGACCCTGAAGAATCATATTAGCTTGGAGAAAACTGCCTTTGTATGACTCCTTGAATATTTTTGTTTTTTTCTAAAGATTATTCTGAAGTTCTAAAAAAATGTAAAGTACTTAAAAATCCTTATAAATAATATGTTTGGATAGCATGTATTAAATCCTAGCATGTATGAAATAATGCCACCTTAAATGTATGTAATTATATATATATTAAAAAAAATAATTGGGTAAATGGCTGAAATGATGGCATTGTAATCCAAAAACATCCCATTTTCATTGTACAAAACTTTAAAAATGGTCTGTTTCATTCTCGTAGGTGATGATTCTACATCCAGCTTTCATTAAGTATGTTCATGAGATCTGGTTGGTGAAACGTGGAAAATATCCATCCACTGGTTTCCTTGCTATTATATTCGCCTTGCACGTCTGCGATCAGGTAAATCCTGTTCCCCTCCATTCTTGCTTTTGTTTGCATATTATTGTGTAGACATTTTTGCCTTCTTTTCTGTCCAGGTTTCTACATTTGGGTTTGGTGCAGACCAATATGGAAACTGGTACCACTACTTTGAGAAAACCTCACAAAATGTTCATACTGGGGCTCATAGTGGCAGCTTTGAATTCGACACTATGATGCAGCTGTACTTAGAAAACAAAATTCACGTGTTCAGAGGCAGATGACAAGATATTATAATTTGTCATGCAAGGCTTTTAGGATTTCATGAGATCTGTGTCATTATGAAATCACTTACCACACTTTTATAACCACTACAAGTGCTGCTAGAATACTACTGAATGTATGGTCATAAATACTGTACTTTTGAGCACTTGCTTTATAATTGTGTTTGTTTGTTTCATGACATTTCATCATCTTACTTGGAAATGCATTTGCATATTTCTTTAAACTGTGTGCTTATGAGTACTTTTAAAGAAACAGTTCTTCAAAAAATTCTAATTTTTCATTTCCTCAAGCCAAAAGAAGATATTTTTAAGAATTTTGGTAAGAAAATACTTTCTAGTCCATATTACACTTTAGTAGCTGTGTGTTAAGGGGAAATAATACTGTGTCGGTCATTGACAAGAAACTACAATCTTCTATGTTCAACAGAAGAAAGAAACATTACGGTTTTGAAACAACTTAAAGGGAAAGAAAATTATGATATTATTGGGTGAATTATCCCTTTAATTGTATCTTGCTGCCTTGTGAGCAAACCTCCTCATCAATATGTTGTACACATTTAAAAGTGCAGAAAATGAATAAATGTGGAAAAAATAAATATGCAAACTAACAAAATGAAGGAAATAAACACATGTTGCATGCAGCTATTTGAAGAAAACACCCTGAAGCTGTTTTTCAGTTAACACAAACAGATATGCTCAATGTGCAATTTGTAGTTTGCTAGGTTTTCATAAACAGGTTTTGGGGGGGTGTGGAAATCTCTGTGCGTCATAACAGACATAGTTAGACTGAGAGTTTGTGTGATGCAAATCTGAAATCTAATTCAAGTCTTAAATGTTTTTACTTTATATTTTTTATTAGTAAGGATCTCTGTAGATCTTCTAAAAGCACAATGTCAACATTAATGGTTATCAGATTGTTCATTCAAAGACCAATGTCAGTTTTATAACTCTTGAAGTTCAACCCAACACAGAGAAACGTTTGTTTATAAGAAACTTGTGACGCTTGAGCTATTAAAAAAAAGGATGGATTCTGATTGGCTGTCAACAGACTGTTCTGAAAGCATATTTGCCTATTCACATAGGCAGCAGTGTTGCACAATGGTGTCAAATCACTGGTCCTGCAGAGTGCTCTTTAGCTTCCACTCTCCACACAAACTTTTATTTTATGCAAGTCATGATAAATATATTGAATTTTGTCATTTTAAAATTATAATTGTTATTAACCATTAGTTTCTCTTGCATTTAGTCACAACAGAATAAAACTATGATTACAGGAGATATATTTTTTAATTAACCATTGAATAATATTAAAATATTGTACTTAATCATTTATCTATCGATTCTATGTATGTTACCTTTATGCAGATATATTTTTATAATCAACTGCTTTTTTGTTTACTTTTTTTCATAGTTCATGGCTCAAACTGGAGAGAGAATGTTCTGGGCACTATGTTTATATAAGATGTATGTTTTTGCTTTGTTTTTATTCCTAGTTCAAACTGGCAGATCTAAGAATGGCAAGATTGTAGGGTCCAATGCCAGGAAATACAGACAGAAGTGATTAAATGTTTACTTAAATACTCTGTCAATTTTACAGAAGCACAAGTGAATAGTAGAAAAAATACAGTTTTTGTTTGAATAATTATCAGAGGTGTTTTATGTAATGTAAGCAAATTATTATTACTATTTTTTTTACTCATTTTTCACATAGTATATGCAAACGTTTTAATTGAAGTATTGTACATTTATATAAATGCAAATTAAAAACACTTAATGTTGCAACGTATGTTTTGCTGTTATTATTACATTAGTAATACATTCAAACCAGTGTTGCTGTGTCGTGACAATTTAACAGTGCCATGTTTTCTGCGTTTGAATGGCAGAGGTTTATGGGTAATGTAGTTTAAAATGTTTAATAATAAAATGGGGAAAATACAACCTTTTTGCACTAAGACATATTTAAACATGTTCATTGTGCAAATATTTAAAAATAGGCTGGAATTTGGTATTTTACCAAGAGCACATTTTAAAATAGCTTTATACCACCTTTCCATATATGTTTGAAAACTCAATCTAATATTATTTAAATTAACATATAATTAGTTATTCTACCTAAAGCTATAATCAGACTTTGATTTACTGCCGTTTTAATTGTTAATTTTTTTTAACAATTTAAAAAAAAATTTTAACAAACTTTTACTGGGTCAAAAGAAGATTGCTGCCTTGTGAGCAAACCTCCTCATCAATATGTTGTACACATATGAATTTAAAAGTGCAGAAAACGTCTCAGGGTTATGAATATAACCCCTGTTCCTTGAAGGAACGAGACACTGCGTCGGAACGCTTTGGGAACGCCTTCGGCGAGACCACGCTCTGAATCTGCTGTGAAATCC
>JAUYWG010000019.1:516218-547390 GCA_034779775.1 Enteromius afrohamiltoni | reverse complement strand
ATGTTTCTTTGGAATTTTTTCTTTTTTGAAAAAAAAAAAGACAAGGATATCTTTAAATGATCAACAGTAAAGGCATTTTTTCTTACAATCTTACAAAAGATTCTATTTCAAATAAATGCTGAACCTTTTATTCATCAAATAATTTAGGAAAATGATAATGCACAGCACAACTATCTTCAACATTGATAATAAAAATGTTTATAAAGTATCAAATAAACATATTAGAATGATTTCTGAAGGATCATATGAAATGCTGAAAATTCAGATTTGTATCACAGAAATAAATTGCATTTTAAAACATATAAAAAAAAATGTAAATTGTAATAATATTTCACAATATTACTGTTTTTTTTACTGTATGTTTGATTAAAGAAATGTAGCCTTGGTGAGCAGAAGAGACTTCTACCAGTAGTGTACATAACACAATTTGCACTGCACAAACAGGCTTTCTTTGTGCCAAATATAATTTCTCATTTAATTCCTTTAGATTTTAAAGTGAAAAAAAAAATACCAGGACACAATATCCATCATGGTGCCAAAAGGCCAAAGTCTGGATACAACCCGGACATGTTCTTGGCATGTTTGATTCCTTATAATCAATTTAATTATCCATGAGCATCATGTGGCATTTACCCTATAAATGGGCTTGCTGGAGGAAACGTAAACACTGCTAACAGACCTGGGGCACAGGGTGATGGGGGTTTGGATAGTGCGAGGGCTGCTCCGGCCGGGGAGGGGGGCTTAGTGGGTGTGTCCGAATGCGAAGGATCAGGAATCTCTGGAGAAGGGGCGGAGCTGCGCTGCCGTGGGGATCGGGCGCTCCATTCTTCCAAACCACTGGAGGCTGCAGCCGTGGCCGAGCTGCACGTAGCACTGGCCTTACGAGGCTGAGGGAGCAACACAAGTACATTCACAAATGATAAGCGAACAGACACTTTGTATCTTCAAAGTCACTCAAAAAAGTAAACATTCTTATTCAAGGACACTTACGGAAAGGAGGTTTGTGTAAAATATTTTATGTTGGTTAGATCAAAAGACCATTTTTTTCTTTCTGATTCACTGGTGTCAGTCAGTTCAAGAAGTGATTTATAAGAAAGCCTATTGTTTCTGTGAAGAATGGTCTTCTTCTCAGCTGGCTGAAGTGTGAAAACGCAAACCACACAGGCTGCAGGTATTTGCGTAGCCGATAGTTTTAGCTATGTGTATCTTAACCAATGAAACACTCGTCACAGCTTACTTGTGACTTTGTGAAAAATTTCCTATGCGATCAGCATCAAACCAGTGATTTCTTTATGACGCCAAAGTGACTAACTACCTGTTTTATACAGACAATTCTGTTGATTAGAATAAAACGCAGCATCTGATGGAATGAAACATGATGCTAGGTAGCGTTAGGTAGTTAGTATGGTTAGCACACCTGTCGTGCCTGTTTCTCCTGGTCTCGAAGCCACTGTAAGTACGATTCTCTGGCCACTTGCTCTTCTATGGCCTCGTTGGTGGCTTCCCAATCCGTGGCCCTTTTCTTGTCCTCCAGCATCTGTTGCTCAATCCAGGATTCCTCTGATGTTTTAATGGCATTCTTCATGAGTGACTGGTCTGCAAACTGCATAGAGACAGATACAGAAGGCCACATTTTAGCCCTCAGGTGACAGGTGAGAATGTTTCTGCTCAAGCACCCTGAAGAGGAGTTAATTTGTGGGGAATGGGGAACGCTTTCTCCTATATGCAAATTAAGCAATAAATTATTTTCTACAAGTGGATAAAAGACACTCAATTCACATTAGAAATAGCGAACGCATCTCATAAAACAAAAAAAAAATCTCTCACAATTCAGACTTTTTTTTTCTTCTCAGAATTGCAAAATCGCAGTTCTGACTTATTCTTGCAATTGGGAGATATAAAGTCAGAATTGTTAGCTATAAGCCAATTCTAGCTAAATGCGAATTTTAAAGTCCAATTTTGAGTGGGATTGTGAATTGTGAGATTCCAAGGCAGAGGCTATAAACTGTAACAAGCTCCATCTTGAGACAGTCTACATAAAAGTAACCATTTCAAAAACAGGGTGTCTTTAAAAATGTGATGTCGAGTGCTGAACTCTCGTCAAGCCAGTTGTGACAAGAATAGTATGTTTGCTTATTTTGACTGTTGCCGTCAGCCTGTCATTTTCTTCATGAGAGACAGACACAGAGTAGGGGTAAAGGCCACAGCTTCGGCCCTCAGGTGACAGGTGAGAATGCTTTCTGCTCAAGGAAAAGCTCCCACAAATATTGAGCCACAAACTTTTTTTAGAAACACTTTTAGTGTGGATGATCATAATCGTAATGATCATACCTCCATACAACACACTTACTTTTACATCTAGCAGAGACTTCTACCAAAAGTGACTTACAAATGTGGGCCAAGGAAGCAATAAACATCAAAAGTGAGCACTATAACAAGTCTGAGTTAGCCTAGCGCAGGACACATAGCAAGGAATTTCTAAATTAACATAATAAATAAAAAGAAAAGGGAGAGACTAGAACAAGAATAGATAGATAAGATCTTGATGCATGTCAAATAATAAGCATTTCCTCCAGCAGTCTTTGTTTAGCTTTTCTGGACAACGTTACCTTCACATTGTTAAAGTTATAAAGCTATTGATCAATCTTTTAGGAGAGTGATAATGGAAATGTTCACATCAGCGGTCCCTTTCAGCCACAAATTAGTCGGAGAGCTCCAGCACACACACACTGCAGCTCTGTTTTTGATAGGAAGGCATGATCCGTCTTTGATCTGCCCGGCTTAAATTATCACAAGGCATGTGGCACGTAAACAAAACAGTGTGCTGTTAATAGGGCTCCCCCAAAACCACAGACATGTGGAATGTTTCCCCTCTCTTCCCCCCAGAGCAGTCTGGGAAATGGGACACTGCGGGTCACACTTTGTTGTCTCTTTGTGGCTTTGATGACGACAGTCGCCAAATTCAGACTCTGGATCAGCTGACGGAACTGCCAGAGTGAATGGGAGGAACAATCTGACGAGACACTGTTTTCAATGGACTTCCTAATTCACAAACCCACAATGACTTTGTTAAACATTCCTGAATAGGAAATACAGGTCATTACTGCATTTCAAAAAATTAAACATGGTAAAAATGGCTGTTCTTGCACAAGCAGACGGAGGTGTACGTGCAGGAATACACATAGACGATAGTAACACCATAGTGCAAGAGCAATTAGCATATTTCACATTGAAAATCCAGCACAGTCGCAAAACAATCACCAGATATTCTCACCTAAACGACACTTAAAAAAGACTTCTTCATTAATAGATCACACCATGTTACTAAAAGTCTTACAAAAAACTAATCTGTTACTTATTTTTAGTGCTGTCAAATAATTAATCGTGATTAATCGAATACAAAAACACGTAATATATCTGTGTATTTTTATTAGGGCCGGGACTTTAACGTGTTAATTTAGATTAATTAATTACACAAAAATAACACGTTCAATTTTTTTTTAACGCGGAACGTTTCTCACTGGATGAGTTTTGCCGGACTGATTACACTGGAGCACGAACTAGCGTTTCTAATGTTCTGAATAGGGATGTCCCGATCCCAATTGGTCGATCTGTTTGCGAGTTTCGGAACACGGTCCTGTAATCAGCGGTAAATGCCATCCGGTGCGTGATTTCACACTGAGCCGTATATACTACACACAGCCGTTGTTCTCTGACGAGCTGCGCGAATCCACGCTGATAATGAACATGGTTTTGCGCAGCTCGTCGGTGAACAACGGCTGTGTGTAGTATATACAGCTCAATGTGAAATCACGCACGGCACGATATTGGTCTGTTGGACTTGGTTGAACAAAAATAAACAATATTTTGCTGCTTAAGCTTATGTATTCAGTCATTATTCAATGGTATACTAAAAATCCATATGAAAAAACTTACTTCTCACTGTTCTCAGGTCAAATATTTATATGCCATTTAAATGCGATTAATTTCGATTAATTAATTACAAAGCCTCTAATTTTTTTTAATCGAGTCCCGGCCCTAGATTTTATTATTAAATATATGTTGCAGATACCCACCCCTGGTTTGAAGGCAGGAAGTCCGAGCCCAACTCCAATTGTGGCTTTGTTGGGATTCACTACAGAGTTGTAGTGAATGTTCCGATGGTAACTAACTCTGATCGGCTCGTCATTATTTTGATGGATGCCATGGAACGTGTTGATTGGTTCTAAATGAGGCCATCAAAATAACATTTAGAAACACAGAGAACAAAGAACAAGATTTACTTAAGCATCAATATAATAGCAATATGCATCACCAAAAAGGCTGTTAAACATTATACGTGTAAATAGAATTCCTTGCAATACCAATAAATCCATGAAACAACTTTCAAACTGGTCATCGCTATTTATTAGCTATATAAGCTATATTAGCTATTTATTAACTATAAGTACTTGAATGATGGCATATAGTGAAATGTACGCAAGTCAGTTTTATGGACGCTGTTATGCAAATTCAACTCACCTGTGCCGTACTGATAAACTTCCACTGGCCGATTGTACATCTCTGCCATAGCCTGCATCTCAATATGGTTTCCATGACAGTTGTTCTTCCTCTTTCTGTTGATGTATGTAGTAAAGTCCTCTGTCACATAGTTTGAGAAGTAATCTGCATTTTTCATCTGCAAGTAAAATCACACAGAAAGCATGAATTGAATTAAAATGCAATGAGGTTTTGTACACTCTGAGGATCCCAAAGAACATTACATACCAAGTAATCCATGCAATGTTTGCGGACGACTTCATGCATATCTTGGTCTCCATAAACCTGATCAGCTGTAGAAAGATGATGATATCAGGGTTATTAGCAAATAAACACAGCATGATCTTTGCATGCATTCATTTTTCAACAGTGAATAACATTTTATTGGACTTTCTTCAATTTCTTGTAGCGTCTCTGCAAAATTAAAAGTGATTTAGCAATGTAAAAATGTCATTTATGTCATGGCACACACTGTTTTTGGTGAACTTTATTTTTGTTACAGGTAGGTCTTTACTTTTTTAATAACATAAAAAAGGTAAAAAAAAATATGGTTCATGTTAGTTATTGTAGCTGTACAAAGTTAGCTTTAACACCTTGTAAAATAACAGTGTTGCAAGTAACCACTGAGTAATCTTGAGAGGATTGACAGGCAAATTCTGTAATGCATGCATGCGTGCAATACTACATGTTTCAATCCGCAAGCCCCACATTTGGCGGGCTTTATCATAATCGTTTATGTGCGAGTGACTCAAAGCAAGACAAGGGGCCCAAATATGGTACCGATGTAAACAAACAGCCTTACGAGCTCCGCTCAGAGGCCGACACCTTTTCCTTTCAAAAGCAGCGATATGCAAATGAGCCTCAGCCTCAAAGCTCATTCCGGCTAGTCACATGACCACTATCCGCAAAGATTCTGAGAATCTCTTAGTCAATTTCCTCTTTCGCAGTATCGGCCTACTTCTGTTGTGACACTTCTGAAGAGACTGTGGAAGTTGCACTCGCCTCGCTAAAAAAAACAACAAGCTTTAAATGAAAGTTCAAACAAATGCACAAATACAGGTGCTTTATTTAAATACACTTGCACTTTTTTAGTTCTCTGAAGAGGCCCTGTTACCCTGCCTATATGTTATCTGATACAGTAGTGTGGGGTTTGAGAAAGAGGATGCTGCTGGTGGAGAAACTTTGGTTTGGTTTAACGTCTAGTCGATTATCCTACAGCAAAAACTTTTTCATCACTGCTAATATGCTCTGCAACTGGCACTGACTGAACGCTCTGTACTTCTTAGGATATTAATTTGATATGAAAGAACCTGTCGTTCTGTTCCCAGCTACAACAATAGTTGCCAGTTTCTGGCAGGTCCGTGTTGTTTTCATAAGCTGGCTATAGATGTCACTCCCTAGGTTTGTCCTTTTATAAATTCTTAGAGCTTTTCATGTGAAGGCGAATGCCTGTTGGTGCAACACTACAATTTTGTTCACTCATGGGAAAATGAGCATTTACAACAATTCAACGGTTGTTTTCACTTTTCTTAATTGGTTCAGCGGGCTTGTTAGACACAGGTTCACTTATTAAAATCAGGATCCTGATATTTGAAACTGTATTTAAGATCTGAGCTCAAACAAAGTAGGAGAACAGCAGCTGGGGATTTGGTCTGTTGTTGGTTCCCCATTTGGCCTGTTGTTGGTATTTCCACCTATCTTACCCTTTCCATTCATTACAGCATGGTGCAGTGGATAATCAGACCCGTTGTCAGTGGGTGCTGCGGGGGAGAGTCAGGGATTTCCCTTCGCTCCTTTGCATTATTCTGACTCATGTGTGATGATAAACACCTGCCTTCACTTTTTTTCCTGATTTCACCCTAAATTTGAATAACAAACAGCTTTACTATAGTGGTGCTGCCACGTGGGGCCTTGCACTCGGCTGGAAATTTTGCATGAACAAACAGTGGACTAATAAGGAAAGATATTTCCTTAAGTATATGTTGACCTAAATTGCATCTTCAACATTTGGACTTAGGGTTTTTCAAAAATGCTAACTTCAAAGGGGTACTACACCTAAAATGTTCATGACTGTCTTTCTTCTGTGAAACACAAAAGAAATCTTGAAGACTGTCGAGGTCCAAACACAATTGGACCACACTGACTTATCTTGAAAACTTTTTTTTTTGTACATAAAATATCTTCTACAGGTTTGGACTGACATGAGGGTAAGTAAATAATGGCAATTTTTAATCCTGAACCATGCTATGGCCACTGAGAGATTTTTATTACTTTCACAGGTGATCAAACTAACCACTTAGCAAGTATCCCAAGCATAATTGGTAATGGGGTTTGCACATCTAAATAAGTATTTGGGTATATATTTAAAAGGTAATATAAAAGGTTATAATATAAGGTGTGCTGATTAGTTTCTAAGATGTTTTCAGGGCTGTTGAGAGTGATATTACTACGTTTTTGCCTAATGACCAGTCAAAAACGCCCACTTATATTAAAAAATGAAAAGTGAAAGATTTAGGCATTTTTGCTTTAATTAAGACAGGACAGTGAAGAGAGACGACAGGTAGAGAAGTGGGAGAGGAAGGTATTGGGAAGGTCCTCAAGCCAGGATTTGAAATTGGGATGCCCTTACTTTTCTATTTTACAAGGAATACTGAAGGAATACCCAAAATGATACTTTTCTCATTAATCACTTACCACGTGTTGTTTCAAACCGGTAAAAGCTTTGTTCACCCTCTGAAAAAAATTTCAGATATTTTGGATGAAAACCGGGGGGCTTGTGACTGTCCCACTGACTCCCAAGTAAAATGCACTGTCAAGGACAAGAACGGTGGTTTTCAAGCTTATTCCTGGGGAGCCACAGCTCTACACATTTTGCATGTCTCCCTAATTTACACACCTGATTCAGATAATCAGCACCATGAACTCAATGAGTGTGTCAGATAAGGGAGGCATACAAAATGCGCAGAGCAGTGGGTCCTGAGGAACAGGACTGGTCTAGAAAAATATGAAAGAGATCATCTGAATATTGCCATCAGTGGTTCAACCATGTTTCGAAGCATACGCTATAAGTGTCCAGCACATGCTCTCCAAAATGGGAGTACGGTGACGTTGCGGTGCTGAATTGTTCAATGAATTTCTGTACAAAAAGTATTCTCATTGCTTCATAACGGTTGAACCACTGATGGCAGATGGAGAATTCAGATGATCTCTTTCATACTTTTCTAGACCTTGACAGTGTTATTTACTTGGCCGTCAAAAAAGGGACAGTCACAAGCCTCCCGGTTTTCATCTAAAATATCTTAAATTGTATTCTGAAGATAAACAAAGCTTTTACGGTTTGGAACGGCATGTGGATTATTAGGGTGGAGTAACCCTTTAATATATATTTAACATGTAATTACTAATGCTAATCTAATGCTAGAAAACATTTTTAATGTAGTGCTGTCAAAAACAATTAATTGAAATAAAATAAAATAGAGAGGAAAACATGCGAAGAAACTGGGCCCGCGAGCTCATTTCAAACCCTCGCGTGCTTGATATGTCATCTGCGCACAATTCAAGCACTCGTGCTCGATCTTTTCTCACCTGCTCGCGCGAACACTGTTATTTTTGTCTGTCGTGGGGCGGGGCCCCCCAACAACCGCCGCCTACAACGACGATGCCATCGTCCATCGCGATGTTTCACATTAGACATCGTACGATGCCAAACTGGTCGACATCGCCCAACCCTACTGGCAAACATTACTTTTTACATCCACATAACTGTGACTGTAACTGCAATGAACACACAAATAGCTCGCTGCAACGATCACTCTGCAATAGGTCGTTTCCCAAACACTAAAAGAGAGTGGTTGACCTCTCTGCAGCCAGCAGACTCACTGACGAGATGAGGTCGACAGTGAATAAAAAAAAAACCGAATAGAAAAACCCGCTTGGTAGGTCTACCATGAAAGAGCGATACCGCTGATAGAATTCATGAGAAAAGAGAAGAGCAGAGGTCCACCAAGCAAGAGCAAAACCACAAGCTCACTTCCACTAATGTAGGCCACAGATAGAGTCTTGTTTCTAAGAAAGGGGCGGGCCTAGCTAACAAGAGAGAGTTTAGACCTGCCCTTGAGGTCTGGTGGTCATTGATAAGGTTTATCCTCGAAAAGCAGGGCCGCAGTGACATCACAATGAGCTGAATTAGAAGAAATGAATTTAAGATTCCCAGGACTTTGCACACGTTACGTGAGGAGCTTCATTCACGTATTTCAGCAGCTGGAAACGTGCCATATGTAAACAGCATGGACGCTCTGAAGAAAAATGAAGACAGCTCAACAGCAGCAACCTATGTTAACCTACTAGGGTTAAAAATATCACACACTCAACATTCAAAATCTGGGATAAAGTTTAAGGATTTTTAAAAATTTAGAAATTTGCATTTCTATGACTAAACGTAAGCAAATACCATGCTGGAAAACATGATTATCAGGTTTTGTTCAAGGGCTGCTGTCATGAAAGCAATTCTAAAGCAAGATATGCATTCCCACTCAAACTGTGTTTACAATGTGTAAACCTAAATATTTCTTTCCTTAAAATTAAATTAATAATAATAAAAAAAAAGTCAAGTAAATGTTATTGAAGCAATCAGCTGTTACATCAATTTTAACATAAAGCAAAGATTGCATAAAAGGCAAGATATAAATAGTGACAAAAAACAACTATACACATTACATTAATTATTTTACTCTTTCTCCTGTATCCCTTTTTCTCTCTCTATAAATATATCTAAAACATAAAAATCACCCCTAGCGTCAAGTCTAACTTATGACTCAATGATCTAGTCAAGCCCAAAAGAAGCAAAGTCCATCATTAAATAATGGCGTAGATTTAAGTCAACTCCTCACACAAAGCTTTAGAAAACTTTAGAAGAACTGTAATTTATTGTACACATCAATAGAAAAGCTTTTATGAGACCTGATAGTACTCATTCGCCTGAAATCCCAGCACTCATTCATATGCATTATATAGAAAAGCACGGCCAGAATGCTCATCAAAATCCATTTTATATTTTACAAGAAGACACACAGATTGAGCATCAACTCAAGTAAATATGTCAGAATGGTTTTAAGTGACCTATTCCTTTAGCTATTTTACAATTACTTCATGGTGCAAACAAGATGTAAATATGCATAGAAATAATATTAACTGTAAGAAAAGTTTAAATTAAGTTACATCATTAAACCTCGATGCCCCGTCTCCAAATATGACCGTGTGGAACATGAGCTGCAGAGTTCATACAGAAAGAGCTGAGGTCACCGCTCTGACCTGCACTCCTGTATGCTCCTTGACTCTCACTGAGTCAACTGCTCACATGATCATTTAACAGACCACGTCCACCTCAACACCCGATCAGTAAACATGCTCTTCAAACAAATTAATCGATGGGGCACTCTAAAAACAGACATCAGTTACAGCAGGCCCAAAGGTAACTCCACTCAACGGCCTTATTGACTACCATGCGTTCTGTTCACTTATCTTCGAGCCTCAATACGCTTTCAATTTGAGATTATGATCATATAGATCAATTCATATTGATTCCCAAGTACGTTGCGGGATCGGATCACAAACATATTTAGAAAGTACACTCTGTGCTTTCCATAGCTAAAAAAGTACAGTTAGATATTAAATAATGGCTTCTGCACGGACTGAACAAAGTTACATTAGTGCCAGAAAAGTCAGCCAGTGATCATGAGAGTGTTGAGTAACACAGAGCTTACTATTGCTCCAGAAACACACCGATGGTCAAATACACTCATTCATGCTCACGAGACTGTATTGCAACCAGGCATGCTGTCTACTGGCACAGTCCATGCAGGTCATGGAGGTCCACTGAAAATCCAGCGTAAGCTCCAGACTTGAATAATGTGTCTGTACGATTTCATCAACAGCTTGGTTTTGTAAGAAATGACGCCAAGACATGGGGATGGCAATGTTTTCTGTACATTGGCAAGAGAAGATGCAGCTGTTGGTGGTGTCTAGGTGAAAGTTGGAGAGACTTGCTGAGCATCTGCCTTCCAGATGTGCAAAAGTTCACGACAAAGCTACGACCAAGAAAACTAAGTAAAAGGGTGCAGACAGTCTTATCACAAGCACCGTCTGCAAGTCAAGTGATTGGGACCATTTTACAACCAAGTTTCAAAATGGTTTTCGGGTTAAACGGACATTATAAACTACGTTTGCAATAGATTAATCGAAATATGCTCCTTGACTTTTGCTCTAAAACGCATGGTCAGACTTGCTGATTTATGCTGGATCAAACTGGTTAACATCCTCAAGTTCTAGACCATTTCCCGTATCTTAGAAACCAAGCATGATAAAAAGGTGTTACGTGAGCAGCGCATATGTTGAAACCTGTACTTTCCTGTTCTAGAAGGGGTCGATCAATGGTATGACAAGGAATCTACTAGCAACCCTTGATTCCAGCATGGCTTCAAACTTTGCTCCATGTTTGCCACAATACATGATGTCTGGGAGTCGAATACTATGCTGCACCAGATAGGTGAAAGCTGACCTCTGCTTTTTATGTTTCATGTTCACAAATATCCAGTGCATTGACCTTTTTGTGACTGATTTGAAGATTTATGTAATCTTGAAATTCAATACTTTAAGTTTTATGTTTAGTTTTAAGTGATAATTCACCTCTAAATGAAAATTAACATCCCACAATTCTTTCAGATTTTATCATAAATATTTTCATTTGTGTTCCGAAGATAAACAAAGATCTTATTGGTTTGGAACGACATGAGGGTGAGTAATTAATGACCCAATTTGTTAACTAACCCTTTAATTATCCTAATGTTAAATGTGAAATTTTAGACATTTCATGCACTCAACTGTAGCAGTTTTTCTGATATAACAAAGAGCAAAGATTCTCAGACTCTGATGCTGAAGGACAAAACACCCTTATAAAATTAATCAACTAGATAGATGGGTACACAGTGCATCGCGTATGTGCACAGTGTTCAGTACATTATTTTGGACACCACTTATGCGGTTTCTTATGCATACAATAAAAGTCATTTTGGGGTGAACTCCCCTTTACCCGAGGGCAAAGTGGGTAGAATCTGTGTAGAAAGGAATTTCAGCCACACCTTCGCGTTTCCCGCTCCGTCAAATCATGTTATGGCATTTGTGGCATCTGTTCTACAATCACAACAAGATGACGAACTGCAAAACGAGAGGAATGCAGCCTAGCTGTCTATCAGAGGTTCATGGCAGGGCACAGACAGCTTTGTTTACTACAGAAGCAGGTATCTGGAAGAGATCCCGCAGTGCGTGCAGGGGAAAATAAACAGGGCTTACATTGGAATGCGCTTTGCATATGATGGGGATTTTTATATACAGATTCAGCCACGTGAGGCAGAGGTTAGTGTTGCTTCAGGTGAGGCTGTTCTTAGCCAGGGTGCCTCAGATAGATCAGAGAAAATAACGTTTGTTCCTGAAATAGAACCTTGCTTAAGGGGAAAGTGAAAAACACAACTGACTAGACAGAAGGAAGTAGACTTATTTAAACTAAATTCTAGGGAAATAGAGGAGAAAAAAAGCCTAGATAACGAATACAAAAAGGTTATTTTGCAATATCTCATGCAGAAGTTCTTGGAAAGCATTAAAGTAAAGCAAGAAGCAACCGTAGGCTGAGTGTTACAGTTATACTTTTACCAAACAGCACTACATAATCAATGGTCAATAAACAATTGCATTTATTAGCGGTGTTTGCAAGGGCAAACATGGCTTTTACTATAGCTGATATTTATGACTAGCGATCTAGAGATCACCAACAGTGCTATTTTACTATTTAACTAGTATGTTGATATAGTTATTTTATGTATTATTCCTTTACGTTTAAATGTTAACACTGTTATGTGGTTTTCATTTTCACTAGTTTTTTTATTTATTTCTATTTAATGTTTTTATCACAGTAGTTAATAGTTGGTAGTTTTATTCATTTTAGTTTATTTAAAGTTACTGAAATATGACTTGAAATCTCTTGAAAAAAACTACATTTTTCTAATATCTAATATTTGTTTTACTTACCAATAATTCAAATTTACCAAATTTCATTTCATTTCATAACAATAATTGCACCGCTAGTTTTAATAAACAATAAAAGCATCGTAAAAACAACATTTGCAAATGATTTTTTCCAGTGTAGACAATTATTCTACATAACTGTAGATAAGACGAATAAATACGAAATTCAAATGATGTTAAAAGTGCACCCAAATCAGCTATTTTACAACTACTTTGAACCTGGCTCATCCAATCAGATTTTAGAGCCATAACTATGCTTTTTGAATATTTATTCAAATACAGAACTTCTAGCAAACTTCACGTCACGGCCAGACTGTTACAGACCAGGTGAAAAGGTCAGCCCACATACTTTTATCCCACTATATCGAAATTTGCCTGGAAAGAGGATGTCTTTGATAAAATGCACAGCCGGCACTGCTGCACTTCAGAAGAAATGTGCAAATCCAAGCCAAAAACAAGTAAGTGCACTGTTACTCGAACAAACATTCAACTTCTTTCAGTGTAGGATTACGATCCACCGCGTAACCCTATTCTTCAATGGATGACTGGAAAAATAAAGCATTTAAAAAGGGCTCTCGTTACAGTACAAGAATCTGCACCTTCTAACCCGCTGACTTGCGGACAAGCATTCACATAAGACGGCTGAGCTACAGACACCAAAGTTCGCAAAATACATTGGTTAAGCTGTTTTGAAGAGCCCAATTAGTGTTTGTTTAGGTGGCTGGGTCAGGTCGCCCCACTCTTGAGAGTAAACAGCCAGTGTGTGTGTTGGTAATGATGTCAACTGCTTCCCTGTTCGCTAAAGACCAGGTCGCACTCTGGAAAGAGGGGCAGTGCTCTGGATAAGCAGCAGAGTAGCACTGGAAAAGAGAGCAAATGCTGGGAGCTAGGGCAGGGATCTAACACATGACACAGTTTCCCACGAATCATAAAGGAGAAGCGCATTCCCAACACGAAACCCTGCACAACAATTACTGCAGCACAGAATACCTGCAAAGTTTTGGCCAGGATGTGGTGATTCAGAACAAAACTGTTTTTCAAATTAGGCCATGGCTCTATGAAACCACACTAAAGCGGGACATTACAACAGTTGTTGAACATTGTAGATTGGAGGATTTAACTCACGACAGCCAATCAAACAGCTAATGTGTGAAACCACGAAACCCTTTGAAAGCTTTTCTTTTTAATAGCAAAACTGAAACCTCAGGGCATACTTTTCACTATCAGAAGGCACAGGTGTTTGTGGAAGCATGAGTCCACATAAGTGTTAACTTTCTGTAAAAATGAGACATACTCCCCGATGATGTGGTAAAACGTGAGGGGTCTGATCAGAACAAAGTAGCCAGCGGACACTCATCATTTCCACTTATTTTTCCTTCATTTGCAACAAATGGGTTTCTCATGATCTATAATTATTTACATCTTCTGCTTGAATTGGACAAATATAAATTGTAGGTACATGTGTATTAATAAATGCATTATTTTATTTCTTCTTCTGTTAAATATAAATGCATAAACCTGACCCCAGACCATAAAATCAGTCAAACAGTCAGATTTAGACATTACCTGAAAGCTGAATAAATGAGCTTTTCATTGATTTATGGTTTTTAGGCTTGAAGACAATATTGGTTGACATACAACATTTGAATATCTGGAATCTGAGGGTACAAAACAAATCTAAATATTGATAAAACTGTCTTTAATGAAGTCTTTAGCGATGCATATTACTAATCGAAAATTACGTTAGAATATATTTACGTAAAGAAATGTACTAAATATCTTCATGGAACACAATTTTACTTTATATCCTAATGATTTTTGACATAAAAATCTAGAAATAGTCTATTTAGTCTTATTTTTGGCTATTATTACAAATACGCCTGTGTGACTTAAGACTGGTTTTGTGCTCAATGGTCAAAAATGTAAAAAGATTTAAACTTGATACTGAGAAAAGCAGTCCATAAATGTATGCACAACCCTTCAATACAGTTTAAAAGCTTCACGGGATGCAGCTCACAAAGGTTTTCCAAGAATATCCAGCGGATAAATATAAGATGGAATACAATACTAATAAAGTACAAGGTTTGTCCAAACTTTCAACTGGCTTTCAACTATAACACCACCACAAATTACCATTGAATAGAGCTCAGTATATAAAGCTCTGTGAGATAAAATACACTGGAAAATCATTTGCAAACCAATTTGCAAACATTGAATGAGCATTTGCACGCTAGCGCCAAGAGCCTCCTTAATGCAAACTATGAATGTTAGGTTTGGTTGTGTTTAATAAAGGAAACTGACTTATTACAAAATCCAGAGTCAGAGTTGAAGGTGACATGCAGAAATCATGTTATTCTTTATAATGTTATTCTCTTATTAGTTAAGCTTTCTACATCTAGCAGATTACCACTAAACTACGAGTTTCAAAAAAACTGTTTCAACATTTCAAAGACTGTGGTCAGTACGTTTTTTTTTAATGCAATAAATCCAAAAAAGTGGCATTTATAAAGTTACAAAAGATCTATATTTCTAATAAATGTAGTTCTTTTAAATTTCTTTTCTTTAAAAACAATCTTAAAATAAAGGATGCACCATGATTTGAAACAGCACAACATGAATAACATGAATAATAATGCGAAATGCTTCTTAAGCAGCAAATCATCATTACAATGACTTATGAAGAATCATTTGACACTGATGATTACGTATGCTGATCAAATAAATGCAGTCTTAAAAAGCACTTATAAGTGTTGGTAAGACTTCTTTCGAACCAAAACTGTTGATGTAACGTTGTTTAGACATGGGATAAGAGATAATCATGGGAATTAAAAGCTGCTCTCCTGACCTATCCTTTGATAATGTGAGAACCAAAACAGCAACAAAACAATGAGGTTGACCAGGAAAATAAGGGCAAAATCTGATAGCATGGTTTTGTTCCCTCCTTGTTGGCAGGACTGATTATGTGATGAGAACAATCTAAAAATCGTAAACAACCTGTCAGCATACAGCATTAAAGTATAATAAATAAATAGACAAATCATGGAAAATGGGGTGGAAAGCATTCAAGCTAAGTTAAGGCTGCTCTGTGTCGATTCCAAACTAAGAGCAATAACATCAATCCGAAAGCAGAACTAAAATATACACAGTCTAACCTCAGCCCCCATTACAAGAAACATTTCTGATACTGCAAATAAAGCACAGCATTAGTGCAACCATAAAAGGACAGATCACTCAAAAACAAAAAAAAAGAGTGGGCATAAAATTATGATGTTACGGTAAATTTCAGAAGTAAGGAACTTAAGTCAACGTGGTCTTCACAAAAATATAATAGACATTACGTCAAAAACTATACTAACCTGGGTTATCATGATCCCACTGACTTTGAGAACCTTATTACCATTGGGCCAGTTATATAACGTGTATTGTTTGACTCGGGTGATTGTTTGGAGATGGATAGTTTCACACCTGCGGTGCAAGAACTGTGGCACAGTGTCCCTGATGGGAATGTTTCAAGTAGGTCAACACATCACATGCCCGTCTATCAAATCCTGTGTAAAACTCACACAAGGACTTCTGTATATTAATTTAGAATGGGAAAAAGATTATTGATCTGAATGTGTGTGTATCCAATAGTGAGAGAGAGAAAGGATAAGGAGAGCAAGAGAAGGAAACAGAGACATGAAAGAGAGAATGAAAAAGGAAACAGGGTAAGATACCACTCAATGGTGGTTTCAGAGACAGTAGCTACACATTTTAAGAGAAAACCCCTAATAAATAAGCACACACTTTAATCTATGGCTTACACTAAAAAGTAACCAGGTGTGTTATCAATTTAACAATGCAAACTACAAAGAAATGCATGAATAATTCCTAAATAAAAAAAGGATACTTCATTAGGTGAAGGATACTGTAACACTTTGATCAGCCGTATTGAATTTATGTTTAAGGGGTCAAAAAGGGTCAAAGGTGAACATCCATAGCAGCTTGAGTGTAACATCACACCCTGAATAGTTTAAACAGTGTTTAAATATCTGTGTACTGTAGTGGACACCTCTTCAGAAGGTTAACTCGTATTCAAGAAACAAAAACAAAATTCGGGGTCATATAAAAAAAAAAACCCAACAACTTTACAAGCTGAAACTGAAAATGTAATACAACACTGCTTTCATATTATGGTGTCACACACAGCCCTGAATCCTTCAGATATGTTGACGAGTAGCACCACCTAGAGGGAGATTCTGGTAGCTGCTCAAAAACTCAACAGGCACACACGCATTACTGTTATATAGATTAGATAGTAATGCTCAATCTTACACCTATTAGTTTAAATAACAAACAAAGAATATGTATGCAAGTGTGCAGTGGAATCAAGCATTAACATGAATTAAGACATTTTCTCAGTAGCTTTGGTGCATTTCTCAGATTTTCAGAACTACTTGTTCAACCTCCACAACATCTAGTCACTTGTGCACATCATAAAAGCGGATTGTGATTGCTTTGGTACATTCATGCAACTGATTATGTCTGGGTTTCCTGTTTTCAGTTGCTAATATAATGTTGCTCAAAATCTATTATACCCCTTAAAACATATATTCCTTTGTTCATCGTATAAGTCATTAAATGCAAAATGGTTGATTTAGGTATCATATACAGTCAAACATATTTTTTTACACAGTTCTATGAGACTTTTTGTAAACGAGGGGATATAGATCAACCAATTATAAACCAGTACTCTGAAATAGTTTCAAGGTGCATCTCATGATTCTTCAATTAGACAGCATGTATAGACAGAGGACAATACAAAGAATTACAAATTCTGATGATGGAAAAACAGAGGAAGAGGACAAAGACAGAGGCACATATCAGATGAAATAAGGGTCATTATTAAGGACCATGTTGTCAATGATGGCCTTATAATGGCTGAAAGATGCAGCTAAACACTGAAAGATCAACCATATTCACAATAATTCAAACTTTTCGAAACAATATCACTGTTCAATCAATATCCCACATACAGTATTGTGTACATTTGTACTTTTGAAATGATATATGGCACACATGAGAAGCATTTCAGTACATTTAACGTCATCCAAACTGTTGGCATAGTTAACATCAGGTAATACTATCAGAGTGCAGTGTTATATTGACAACGCGACTCTTGTTTGTGAACAATGAAACAATGATTTTTCATTCTGATGGCACTTATATGTTCAACGACATAAATACGAACTTGAATGAAAGAGTACTAAAGAGTTTGACTAAGGTACATGCTTTTGCAGGGAATCCATTGTGTTGTGCTGTGTGTACGAAGTGTTTTGTGAAACGCACATATAAATATTAGGGATGCTTCGAGGAATGCACCAAAGCGAATGAGAAAAACTGTAAAATACCCCATTTTAAGCTTAATGCATCATATGCAGTCAACTATTACTATTTTTAGAAATTTAAAAGATAACTTTCTAGATGTTTGTATCGTTACGTTTTAGGGGTGGCAGGGTTCACAAAACCCACGGTTCGGTTTGTTATCACGGTTTTAGGGTCACGGTTTTTCGGTTCTGTATGGTTCTTGTTGTTTTTTTCTTTTAATCTGTAACACTCCAGAAATATACTTCAGCATATGATATATAGCTCAATTATCCACAATTTAGGATAATTATTTTAATACAGTATTAAAAAAGTGATATCATGTAATCATTCATAAACTGAATAGGATGCTTGCATACAGTCACAGTTCTATCTATTGTTTTATTTCCGCTGTCATCATAGGTAATAGAGCGCAGATCTGAGCCGTATTTTTCTGTCCGAGCCTGGCCCACGTCCGACAGAGCTGTAACCGAATTTTTTTTTTCATACTAATGAAACATGCACTTTTTTTGTGTGGAAAGCCCGCTTTTATTAAGCAACTGTAGGAAGGCATTTGGAAATGTCAACAGATGTGAGCATCAGCACACACGGAACATAAAATGTTCCCACACACCAGATTTTACGACGCTAGTGCATCCTCCAACTCCGGGAAGCCTTCCTTTTCTCTTCCACTTGCCATTTCTACACATACAGTATAGTGACCTGCAGCACTCACTCCACACCGTAGACACCTCAATTCTTTCGCGCGAAAGGGACACACACTGACGTCACATACGGGCCACGAGGCTACACTGCGCATGTCATGAACCGTCGAACCGTGCGACGCATGCATGCACCGAACCGAGACAAGCGAACCGAACGGTTCGGGGTTTTTTTTCATGAACCGTGCCACCCCTATTACATTTATGCAACAAGTGATATCTAGGCAGTGTACCGGGAATAAAAAATGGTTATTTAAAATTTTTTATGCAATTTTGTACTGTACTGTAGATAGTACTGTTGTGACATGGCACACTTTACTAAAAGTAGTACGTCTTCTGGGAATTCTGTGCTTATAGACAGCATGATGCCAAACTGAAAATGACAATCACCCAAGTTTTAGATGATGGTCAATAGATGAATTAGATAACATCTACTAAATCTTTTGACTTGCAATGAACATCAGGTGGTTAATAATGTACCCACCAACAGCTCTGAAGAGGCAGGCACCATCTTCCTTCATTTTTTTGATGACAAATCCTTTCTTTTCCCGGAGTGCTTTTTCAAACCAGTGTTCCTGCTGTAACAGAGACAGAATTTCAGAAAAAGACACCGTGGGAGATCATTATAATGTGCTCGATAAACAGAGGGTTATTGTTGGTAACATTTATTTTGCACATCTAAAGTTGTCAAAAGCATCGCAAAGAAGCTCACACTTTTATGCAACCAGCAGCATCAAAACTCCTATAGACAAATAACCTCATGTTTATTTAGCAAATTTGGATGATCACACCTGAACAAGAATTGCAGATAATACCAATAATGTCTATTTTCTTCAATCATTATGCATGATTTATAAACAATGATCAATGTGTGAGCAAAGATAGGTTTGAATATGAGAAACAGGGGTTGCGTTTCCCAAAACGGAGCCCAGTTCAGCAGCATTTGAACCACTAGTTCCCTCTGGAAATTCTAATGGGTTTTTGGAAATGGTGTTTTAGATTTCTGAGTAAAATAAGGTTTGTGGTTTGCAACTTTTTTAGCAGCTTAAATTTGAAAACAAATTTCAGGTTCAAAATAATCATTTGAAGCATAACTGCTTAGAAGTAGTAAACTCTTCAAGTAAAATTGCCCACAGATCAAAAATGAAAACCTATTCTAAATAAAAATAAAATTGCATATAACTGTTAAAATGTTAAAAAACCCAAGCCATGATATCATAAGCATCTTATGTGACAAAACAAATATGCTGTTTAGATTGCATCTTAGAATATTAATTTAATTGTAAAAGTGTTATTATTTATCATTAGATACAGAATAAAATGGGGGGAAAAATGTAATGGAAAAATCTTTTCTGTTAAAGGTAATTGAATATTGTGATAAATACTAATACCGGAAAAAATATGTAATGATACTATTTTATGCCATATCACCCAGCCCTAGTCATAATATGATGTGAAATTAAATATGCATAAGTTTTAAAGAATAACCCACTATTCTAAAAATAAATTATGATAATAATTTACTCAGCCAAAATTGTATCATTTTAAAAACACAAGACAAACCTCTGCATCCGTAATACAAAGTCTAATGGAAAACATGTATTTCATCTTTATACTGAAACACAAAGCAATTAATGCAGGGCACGGCATATAAAACTGCCATAAGTCTTTCATAATTTATCATGTCATCTGATGTCACTGACATTATGCATCTTCACTTATTCAATCAATATCTGCACCAGTTGTTTAGCATTCTGCCTATCTATATATTGTTTTTTTGATCTCTCAATCCACCCATTAATCTATCTATCTATCTATCCATAATTTCACTGACTATCTGTAAATCTATCTATCTGGCTAGGCTATGTATAATTCTGTAACTATTCTGTATCTGTCTGCTTGTTTGTTTATTTATTTGACAGTTTATCTACGAAGCTGTCAGACTGTCTAGCTATCCACCAAACTATATTGTTTTCTTGTTTATTATTATTTATCCATCTATCCTAGTATCTAAACCGTGTCAGAACACGTGTAATATTTTAAAAACAACATGCTGTCTATGGTTGTGAAATTACATCATCCATCCACATACCTGTTCAACAGTCGCTGGGTCCTCTGACTGTAGTCTGGAAGCATTTTCATACTCATCCTCACTGTTATACCCAGCTCCTTCCTCCTGCTCCGGACTGGGACCCCCTCCTCCTCCGCAGCCGCCTCCTCCTCCAAACCCCGTCGTCCCGGGTCCGGTCCCTCCACCGGCCACCCCACCGGAGCAGGTAGCCTGTCTCCTCCTCTTACTGAGTCCAGGCCCCGAGCAGCACCCTCCCATCCCACCTCCACAGCCCACCCCTCCTGACAGCTCAGCCCGACCCCCGGACACGCACGCCATCCCCGTCGCATCCCCTGGGCCAACCGGAGACCCGGCGCCCACCGGCGGAGGAGAGGCCTGCTGCGGCCGGGAGTTGGATTCAGTGCGCCTGTCGTCTCTGGACGGCGGCGGAGCGGCTTGATATGACCAGGGTGGCGGTGAAGCGCGGGGCCTCGCACCCGGCCGGACCCCGTGGGAGTGCTGGTGCTGGTGGGGGTCGGATCCGGTCCGGCGGTCGGTGTCATCGGGGTGATCAGACACACCGACCGATGAGCTCGGCTTCTTCTTCGGCAGGATCGTCATGACCGTTCAGGGAGGGAGGGTGTCCGTTTTAACGACTCTGAACGCGTTTGAACATTTAAACTTGAGCGTCTTTTAAGTCGTAATACTCGCTAATGTGACCCCGGAGCGAATTTAATTCAATATGAGGCAGTTTTGAGGGTGAAAACGGCGGATAGCAGAACAAAAACAAACCGTCTTCCGTCCCTCGGTCCTGCTGTTGCCACACAACATCAACATACAGCTGACGAAACCGGCACGTCATTTCCGTCTCCGCCTGCTTCGGAACCTGTCAGTTGAATTGTTCATTCATTCATTCGTGTATTTTTTATTTGCTGGTCAGCACTTTATGGCCCAGTAACTAGAGTCCACCTCTGGTATTTATTTCCTCTAATCTGGTTATTATAAGTGTTTATTAAAGCCAAATAAAATGATGAGAGTGGAATTCAAATCAATGCAGCACTACCTACCATGTGGAGCCATTTCTGGACTATTACCATGTGCTAATCTTGGAAAAAGTTAAAATGGGTAAAACCCAGGTTTCACACTGTATAAGCAAAAGTGTGTTTATGATTTTATAGTTGTACAATACACTAACAAGAAAGAGATTCAATTTTCACTCAAAATTGACTGTAATATTTTACAAATAAAAAATTGCTCATTAAATATAATATTTTGTAGCAGAAACACTTAAATGGTATTTTCTTGTAAAACTTACTCCAATAATCTTTCTTTTATTTACAGCTTATTCATTTATTTATGCTGTGTATAATTTAGCCCGCATAATGCATCTTAATAATGCAACTGGGTCCATTTTAACCAATAAGAGACATAACACAGTGACGTAAAATGTTTCTAAAACATTTTAAAACATAAAATACATAGGTTTTTAGTAAGTATTTTGCTTAAAATTGATTTTTGCAATAATTAATTCATTCACTACAATTTAAGATTTTTTTTTTGTTTCACATTGGGGTCATTCTGAACCTGGATATGTAAGTAAGTAGTAGTATAAGTACTACTTGTCAAAAATACGTTTTGTTTATTTATGAAGACATATTAGGGAAAGGTGAAATATATTTTTTAAAGTAAAAAAAAGTAATTATTTGTGAGGCAGAAATTTGTAAAGAAACACAAATATGCATATTGAAACTAGTTTGGCTTAAAAAATACAGATTTAGCATTATTTGCATTTTCAGGGTTAAGATAATATATTTTTAAGTATTACCCTATAATGAGGTTTAACCCATTAAGCTAAAAGTCAATGTGAATGAATTGATTTTACTTCTGTAATAGACATATTTCTGAACAAAATCTCTATAAAATAAATCTTTTTTATATATAAATTCTGATTATTTTCCTATTTTGTGCTTGCAATAACATTCCTATTTTAATTATGGTTTAATTTTGTATTAAAATGCTTCTAGGGGAACTATAAAATCTATTTTATACCTCGAGTTTTGTGTGGATCTTTAATGCCATGTATGTTTCAATTATTCAGCAGCCCTAAAAAGAATAGAATAGAATAGAATAGAATAGAATAGAATAGAATAGAATAGAATTGAATTGAATTGAATAGAGCAGAACAGAACAGAAAAGAACAGAATAGAATAGAGCTGACATTTTATATTTAAAAAAGAGTAGCAGAATACAATTAAAGCATCTTCACTACTTATAAACACTTGAAATAATGCTTCCTAGTAGATCAAAATGGTTTATTTAAAACATTTCTGAATTTATACTTAGGTATATGTTATTATTATTAAAAAGTTTAAAATGCATTTTTATAAACGGTTATGTTATGCTGAGGTAATGTATCTCAGGTGCAACTGTAAAATGTGTTAATATTTCCATATAACATTATACACATCATATTTATCTAGTTATATAGTGCTTTTTTGCTTTAAAAGGGGAAATGTAAAAGCAAAATCTAAAAGAGAACCAAGCAAAGTTTTAGATATCTGCTATGAGTGTTTGTACAAAGAGAATAATCTTCAAGGGGAAACAACAAAGAGAAGCTGTATAGTTGTGGTGACATTGTGTTTATTTCTCTCAAATGTTTCTTCAGACAGTCATTTCTCCTGAACTACTGTGCACGGACGTCACAAAGTCTTAACAGTGTAAAACATTATTGTTGACTTAATTGAAATATAACAATAATATTCCTCTATTACAAAATACCCTGCTATTCACTGAGATACAAGTAAATCATGTAAGACGTCATTAGTGTCCTCCACCATTAGAGGGCAGAGCTGTAGTAATACATTTAATGCTTAATCTAAGGTGACATTTTCTCTGCTCTTCTGCCAGTAATAACACACAATGTGATTTACAGTCAGTGATGAAAGAACATTTTAAAAACATGTGACGTATCAACATTTCACACAAGAACTGACCGCTCACACGTCAATTCTAGGTGCTTTCCGTATGAACTTTAACCCTTCAATTCTGAAACCAAAATAAGATACACTTTAGGAAATACCAAAAACATAAAATATGCTTAATAATAAATAACAAATAGCTCAACTGAGCAGAAAAGTAAATAAATTCAAGAGGTGTTAAAATATATAATAGATATTTTTCCTCACTGTCCTTCAGAGCTAAATATAGCATGACATCTCATTGATTTATGACAGTGATGAGAGGACTATTGAATATGTGTCTCATCTTTGGTTCAAATAATACATAACAAAAGTGCACCCAGTGTTCTTTTGCAATTGTTTATGTTGACTGACGGTCTTATTGGGCTTACAGTACACTGACATTTAGCAATGTCAATGCAGCATCATGCTAAAGTGTTCAGATTGTGAGAAATGCGCAAGCCACAGTTGTCAACAATAAATGAATCATGTGAGTGACAGTATCAGAAAACAGGGGCAGATTTGCAAAAAGCAACTAGGATTTGATCTATTGATGTAATAATTGAAAAATTACTGAGGGCACCTGTAAAGATAAACCTTTGAACAATTAATATATAATTTAATTTGGTTATATTCATCAGTATCTGGATGGATGTCATTTGCTGATAGACAACAGAACAACAATACATGAGCATGAGTCTTGCATAACATTTGTATTAATCGATATGATGCAGGATTGTGCACAAATCTCACAGGTTGAAACATAAAAAATTAATTACATATTTTTTTTCAAAGTGGCATACTGTATGTATTTTAAATGTTAATTAATCTATGTGAGGAGAAAAACAACATTGATTCTTTTTAACCCTTATTCGATTCAGTTCTCATTCTCCACATACACTTGTTACCTAATTTACCACACTGAGACTGAATTGTGTGAATATTGAGTTTGGCAACATGTTTAACTGAGAACTGAAGCAATCTCTCTGTAATCAAAACGCCAAGCGCATGATGAGGTGCAAAGCGTAGAACGGCCCCATCATTGTTAGCAATGGTGAATGTCTGCAAGTAAATGTCAGCCATTTGAATCGCATGATCATTAAAGTCTAATGATTTCTTTTTCTATCAAATATGAAATACATTTTCAGTCAATGCTAATAAACACAGCCATTTTCACACACTCCTCAATAAATAGTTATTTAACGATGCAGGAATAAATAAGCACAGCTGCGCAGTTGTGTTCCAGATATTAATTACATATGACAGCTAATTAGTTTGCAGTAACAGCAACTTCATAGCACCTGGCAGGTTGGTTTAGGTTTTATATTCATTACAATGCAGGTGATAAAATGTGACGAGCTGAAGGCAAATGAGAGCAACGAGCACGCGTACGTCACCTTCTCACGCCTGCTTATTTTTAGAAGTGAGGAAACTAGGAAAAAACTCCCTGTTAGCACCAAAATATCATGCAAAAATTCCATGCAAAAACTCCAGAATCGGATGTCATGTGACTGCATTTGATATGTGTGAGGCGATATAAATATGTGTTGATCTATGTTACTGTATTAGCTTGCTTAGTGCTGATAAAGAATGAATAAATTATATGAATCATTAACACATTGGCATGCTTAACGTTGAATTAGTACAATTAATACAATGCAATGCAAAAGCTTAGAGTGTGTTTTGCTGCCCACGTCTGTTGGCAAATCTAACAAATCACAACTGCAACCAAGTGTGCTTGGCATTGAAGGGTACAATCTAAAAATACATATATCTTTCACAATGACAAATCAATAATACATACTTGTTGTTTATGTACAAGACAGTACATATACTGTTTAAAGTGTCTCTTCTATACACTTTCTGCTGTGCAGCTACCACATGTACGTTTTTGAAGTGTCTATCTGTGAGTTCTGAGGGTCAACGGTGCCCTCTTTTTCTTTTTCCGTCTCATTCTCCCAGAGATTAATAAGTGGTGGGTAGAGTTCGTTCAGAGGAATGGAAGTGGTGTGTTGCATGTACTTCTTGAGAGAGTGGTGACAAGATTTCTGCTTCATGCGGCGTCCCATGTAGAACACCAATAGAGCCATTATGCAGATGGCGAACATTGAGCCCATGACTGCTGCCAGTGCTACGTTGGTCGGTTGGGCAACCATCTCCACAGCAAAGCTGGTTTCTTTGGTGGTCACGTTGATGCAGGAGTGCTGGGTCTGCTCGGTACCAGCCATGGTCAGGCAAACTTGGTACTCGGTGGAAGGCAGGAGGTGTGTAAGGTTATACTCTTGGACATCTACGGGGACCATTGCCGTGTAGCTGATCTGTGGGTTATCGATTTTTACCGTAGCACTAAGCCACTTGGGTTGTGACACCTCATGGTTGGAAGAGGTAGGAAATGAGTGCACCTTCCATTCGAGCACCACAGACTGGGCATGGACGATTTTTGCCAGTATTACCAAGGATCCAGTAGTATTCAGGACCCCTTGATGACCAATAGAGCGCCCACCATGCCAGTTGCTCCTATCCACGTACACAGAGACGCTCCGGGTGTCGGCACCCTCTGCGTTCCAAGCAACGCACGTGTAGAGACCAGAATCCGCTGGTTCAACGTGTGGGATCTCTAGAGCACCTTGTTCTTGCATCCGATGCTTTTTTGGTATTCCTCCTCCCTCGTTTGAGGATGGTGAAACAGCTTCAGAAGTGACTTTGTCTCCGGTGGGTGTCACCCAGTAAAACTGAGCTGCTGGATCTGCCACGGCCCAGCAGTTAAGTGTTAGAAGCTGTCCCAAGGTGACATTGAGCTGCGGAGGGAAGGCCTGCTGAGAAATTAGAGGCAGGCAGGTATTGCTTGCCCCATTCCAGTTTGCAGACACCACTTCCTGTAGGGACTGGCCTATGAGATGTGGCGGAGAGGCACAAAGAGTTATTTGGGGCTCCAGTACTTTGAGGCTTGATTGGTTGCCCAGGACGGGCCACCAGTTGGCGAGACAATCGCACCTGAGTGGGTTGCCATGAAGACTGATTTCATCCAGGCTGGGGAAAGTGGAAAAAATCTCATGGGGCAGAAGCATGAGGTCATTACTGTGGATGAGTAAGGTGCGCAAGCCACGCATTTTCAGGAAAGCGGCTCGGTCTATAAAGAACAGGCGAGGGTTGTTGTAGAGCTCCAATTTGGCCATTTGTGGTAAGTTAGAGAACGCGCCCCTCTCGACCGCCACAAGCTCCTCCATGTTGTTCATACTGAGTTCCTCTAAGTGGGGAATGTCTCGGAAGTCGCCTTCTTGTATACGTACAATGGGATTCTTGTTCAGGTCGAGAAACTTGAGACTCGGCAGAACACGCAGGGCTTTCTTTGGCACGGCTGTGAGCTTGTTATCAAAGAACGAGAGACTCTCGAGATACTCCAATCCCTGGAAAGCACCCTCAGGGATTTCCCTGAGCCCTATTCCTGCGAGAACCAAGCTGTGCAATTTAGAGAGGGGGTGGAAGTTCATATCTTGCAAACCGAGAATGGGATTTTCCCCTATCATTAGGATCTCAAGATTGGGTAGGGACTCGAACCAGTGGCTGTCTATGGCCACAAGCTTATTAGAGTTAAGGTGGAGCCTCAACAGGTTCCCCAAGCCTGAAAACGCATTAGGACCAATAGAAGATATCTGATTGTGATTAATATAAAGCTCCTCTAAGTTGACTAGGTCCTTTATACACATATCAGGGAGCTCTTTAATTTGGTTTTCCTCAAGGTAAAGTGTGACCAGTTGGCTGAGGTTACTCAAGCCAACGTCTTGGATTTGTGTGAAGTGGTTCTGGGAGAGATCTAGTTCCGTGAGGTTTACCAAGCTCTGGAGTTCTGAGGTTACCCTGGAGATATTGTTGCTCTGAAGAAGCAGCACCTGAGTATCGACTGAAATATTCCAAGGGATTTTGCACAAATGGAGCTCATTGCAGTCAACAGTCTTGGCTTGGTGGTAGACCGACTGAGGAGTGTACCATGGGCGGGTCTCGCAGACACACTGGGCAGGGCAGAAGGGAGCTGCAAGGGAACAGCGACACACAGCCAAAACGAAACAGACTGTAAGCAGTGAAGTGGAAATGGCAGTTCTCTCCATATTGAGGATCTCTAGAGTGCTGCACCCAGTAGGTAGCCGACAGTTGGAGGGAAGATTTCTACAAAATGGAAGACAGGAATTTTCTCATCCAGCCCTGCAAAATAAAAAAGAAAGAAGATGTATATTCATGCAGTTTTTATGATGTCAGCCGAGTACAAATGACATTAACACCAACTTTAGATGCGATATTTATTAGCATCAGTTGCGGAAGGGATATTAATCATAAACAAGGGAATTTCTGCTCTCCTTAAGATCAATCAAACAAATCAAAGCATCATTTGTTGCAATGACTAAATATCCAGAAATTGACATTTTTAATATCCTACACATCGTTCCCCTTGCCAGTGCTCAGAGATCCCTCTGATAATTGATTATTCAGTCATCTCTCATTCTAGTCAAACAGGGAGCAATTGTTAGCGAGTGTGCAGGATCGTTCCAGCCTGCATGCAAAAATACACCTGCCAAGCAGAGGCTCCGACAAACACATGAAAGCAGCCACACATCAAAGCCTGAGTGTGCTGCACCGTACATCTCAATACCATCTTCCCATAAATGCAAGTGCGCCTGGAAGAATTGCATGATCTTGTAACCGTTGAGTGTAACAGCTCTCAGAGGGGCTGTAACTGTACAGGAGGAAAGGCAAAATGAACACCAATGCAATAAAACAGTTTCCAAGCACTTTATCACACTCTAAACATCCAACGGACAAAATATCTCCAGGCCAGAGGCATTTGAATTCTCATGAGCATATTTTAGCCTCAAGCATTTTGGCTACTTTCGAATTTGCTTAGCTCCACCTGACACACATTCAATCTTCTGCAAGGCATTTGTAGGGAAAGCAACCTACATACAAAAATGCACAGTGGCATTTGTCTTCATCTTTTTAGTGTCATAAAAAAGAGATATACCCAAGTTCAAACGGGAGATTTTAGTGATGGACTACCGTTTGATCTCCCACTATGCCAGGGCCTGTAATGCATCATTCCCCTGATTGCCGCTCTGCACTAATGAGCTGAATTTAACTGGCAGGAGGTGTGAAAGAAGAACCGAAGACTGTGCGCTGTTAACAGTTCTTACAGCATGACTCACACAGACACTAAACTACAAAAATCTAAAAGTGCTACCATATGTTTTCACAAATCCTTAATTGAAGATGAAGATCAGCCGAATTAATTAGAACAAATGGCATTACAGGCTTTAAAAGATTCTTGACGGTGGTTCTCAACTGGTAGGTCATGAAATTGTGTTGATGTATAGTTAGAAAAGACAAATAAATAGAAGACTTTTAAGACTGTGGTTTAGATCAAAATCTTCAATATATTCGCATAAATTCATCTGTAACTTAGTAGTCTCGTTGTGGTTTAAAAAGTAAATCAATGCAAATGTCAGTTGATGGAATCTGAGTCAAAAAGCATAAATGTAAATTCTTGACTTGGTAGAAGTTAATTGGCCAGGTTGTGTGATATGCAACAAAATATTCATAATAAAATAAAATAAAACAGGTTAATTTGTTTTGTGTGGTGAATTATTGGCTCACTGAAATATAAGTACATTCTGTGTTGGGTCACCACTTCATACCCAATATTTTGTAGGCTACGTAACATATCTGCACATTTATTTAAACAATTCCATATTTTACCTATACTCCTATTTCTGTATATAGTTTCTTCTTCTTCTTCTTCTTTATATTAGTGCTATATTCAATTTATCCCTACTGTGTTATTTGACTTCACTATCATGTACAGTATTTTATTTATATAGCACATTTCATACGCAATGGTAATTAAAAGTGCTTTACATAAAAGGAAATAAAATAATCATAACAAAAATAAATCAATAAAACAAAGAATTCAAAAACATAAAAATTTTATTTAAAATGATTCAGACACAGCGCAGCGCTTATTCAATAAATGCACAATTAAACTGATGGGTTTTGAGTCTGGATTTAAATGTGGCTAATGTTTTAGCACATCTGATCTCTTATGGAAGCTGATTCCAACTGTGGGAGACATAATAGCTAAAAACAGAGCTGTTTTGTGTGAACCCTTGGTATTTCTAACTGACCCTAACTGCTTTGTTAGGTTTATATTCAGTGAGCATACAGTATGTGCAATGTATATAGGTCCTATGACATTTAGTGATTTATAAACGTGTAAAAGTACTTTAAACCTAAACATCACAGGAAGCTCAGAATTTTGGGTTCTAGTCAGAATCATGGCAGCAGCGTGCTGAACGAGCTATATAGCTTTCTAGTGGGCTTCACCCTGCACTTTGTCTGCACTTTCTTCTGCACTGGTAGCACCTATCCTCATGTCAAATTCCATGTGTGTGTAAACAAAGCTCTTTTGATTCTGAACCTAATATCTGGGTCCAGATGAAAAAACAGTTGAGAACCACTGATATATGACACATTTCAAATGATAGCTGATAAATGATCGAGTACTGAGCGGATGGAAAGTGACACTTATATTGTGCGCCATGTAACAACAACTTTGTTCAAAGCACATCACAGAGATGAACAAAGTTTCGTCTCTCACAAACCACACATTCTGGCAGTGCATTAGAATAGACCCAGTGATGCAATAAAGCGCAACTTCCCTTTCTGTTATATCATACGCAAAATAAAAGACTAAGAGGACAGGGGTTTTGGTGCTTGATTCAATACCGAACATCTGTTTGCGTGTCTACACATCTGAGCTTAACAAAAATGTACTGTGGTGAAACCATGGTAATGAACCCTTATACATATTTCCTTAAATATTAACATTAAGTGTATTAAATAATTTACCCCCAGCTTTACAAAACAGGCTTAATCTAGTCCCAGACTAACATGCATATTTGAGCTGTATCAAATAAAAATATCTTGCGCTCATAAAATATGTCAGTTTCACTGTTCTGTCTCAAGATGTGTGTCTCAAGACAACTGTAATGCTCTGCTTAAATATCTTAAACTAAGCCCCATCTGTGAATCAGAGCCTTAATGTATTTTGAAAATATGCAAAATAATATATCATGTTAAAATATTACAGTAAACAAAACATAAGTAATTGCTGCTTTTTAGATTTTGAGTAATATGTGACAATATGTTATTAATGTTTGAATATATATATATATATATACATACACACACACACACTTGTTTACTGTAATAAATTCAATAAAATGTGTATAATATAAATTTAGTACTCTGTGTGTATAAATAGATATATATGCATATACATCCAATTGTTCAAAAATCATAAACTTGTAATCCTAATTTTTAGTAGACACTTTTTCTCTTCTATACTATAACACATATATTTATATATTGTGGCAAGCCGCCCGAGCACTCGTCAGCGTCGCCCTGGCAACGGACTCAATTCAGCTGCACCTCGTCAGG
>JAUYWG010000019.1:504577-516118 GCA_034779775.1 Enteromius afrohamiltoni | reverse complement strand
AATTAATATATATATATATATATATATATATATATATATATATATATATATTTCCAAATACTGTCGACACCGTCACCTGTGTTAAAATGGCACAGCTTTAAGCATTTAAAGACGGAGACTGGATGAGCTGAGTAAATCCATACCGTGGTTGCAGTGGCAGATCCAGAGGGCGTCTGTGGGCTGAGGGCAGGTGTAGCACATGGGGAGGGGTGGGTCACTATCACCTGCAAACTGCTGCTCTCCATAGACGACTGTGCCTGAGCAGCTTCTGTCTGACACATTCGCATCTGCAGCATACACATAAGCAATGTGAATCAAATACCCTACACGCAATGCGCACTGCAGGTTTTAACCTGTTGATAACTCATTTAATGACACCTGTCATATGAGAGGATTTAGTACAGAATTAAAAACGGCAGCTCTGAACCAAAAACATGAAATCCAGAAAGAGGCTGACCTCATACAGAGAAGCAGGTTTGGGGCTGTTTTCATTCAGGACGTGCTCCGTTTTGATGAATTTGGTTGCAGTTTTGCAGGGTGTCTGTAGGGACTGGATAGTGAAAGTGGAGTAGAGACCAGACTTCATGTAATCGTTACGGGAACTGCGTTGTACTGAGCTAGGGGAGGAGCGCTGAACCTGCAGGCTCTTGGAGAGGCATGGGCTGGTGGTGTTAGCACCTGTATTAGATTTGGTCTGAATGGACAGCTCCACTTTCTCCCCTGTAGTGGCCCTCTGGGAGTCCTCAGGTCCTTTCAGCCCATCAGCAGAGCTGGGGTCCGGAAAGGTCACAAACTTATAGACAAACTTCTGGCCGCTTACTTTCTTAATAATATTCTGTGGAAGTATGAAAGCTTGTTGGAAGGTGTCTAAACAATAATATGCACTTGACATTAAACATTAAATAATGCTCCAATCATAGCCTACAGTAAAAATCCCAAAATTATTTATTTATGGATAAATAGTGATAGACCAAAATATGGTCCAGGCTAATTAACTGGCTAACATCAATTAAGTAATTCTGAGTAAATGTTTAATTTCATTTCATTAATTGAATATCTCTGTATTACTGGTATATCAAATATATACACTACTATTCAAAACTTTGGGGTTGGTAAGATTTCTTCATGAAACACGTCTCTTAAGGATGCATATAAAAAATAAAATGTAAAACAGTACTATTGTGAAATATTGTTTAAGTTTTAAATTTGAATATATTTGTAAATGTAATTTATTCTCGGTCAGGAAACATTTAATATTATTTTGTATTATTAATGTAAAATACAGTACTTTTGTGTTAATCAATTCAAAAGAACAGCATTTATTTGAAATAGACATATTTTGTATATTACAAATGTCTTTACTGTCACTTTTGGACACTTCCTTGCATCTGTGAAGATCAAAAGTAATAATTCCTTTTAAAAAATACATCTTACGGACCCCAACATATATATAAAAAAATAAACAAATAAAGTCACATCTTTTACAGTTCCTCCTGCACACACCTTGTCATAGTAGTAACGCAGTGCCCTGCTCAGTTTATCATAGTTCATGTTGGTTTTGTTCTTGCGCAGCCCCCACAGTCTGGCCACCTCCTCAGCATCCAGCAGTTTGAACTCCCCATCCCCAGATGTCCAGGAGATCAAGTGCTTCTGACTCTGATCATCCAGCAGGTGTAGCAGGAACTGCCACAATGTAATGGACGGATCCATTGCTACAGGGCAAAAAAAACAGGCTGTGATAAATGGCAGTGTCTGTAACCTTCTGGTGCTTAGTGTCATGTTAACAATGTGTAAGAACGTGTAAAACCCCAAGATAGCACTAAATAAACACAAAATAACCAGCAATTACAAATGCTTTCACTGAAATACACATTGATATACAATATGTATCAGTTGTTATAAGGCCTACATGTAAAATAATGCGCCATAAAGGCATACCGTGAAAACAGTAAAAATACTGCATCAAACATACCTAGAACTCATTGTCAAGAGAAGTATGTTCTAGAACCGAAGCCATGTTAGAAAAAAAAAAACAGCCTTTGTGGCATTTAACAGAATCCTACATCCACTTAAATCAAAATCCCATCCTCAGTACAGTAAATGAAATCTCCTGAAAAGTAGATGAGCATAAATGGAGAGTGAAGATTACATCTGCATTGAAATCAAGGAAAAACAGGCAAGAATTAATGGTGCTACTGTCAGCAGAGGACGTGTATCACAAGTTCAGGAAGAACATGTTGAGAATGCAAATGAACCCTATTACCATTCCCCCCCTTCATTTACGTAACTCATAAGCAACACCTCAGAAACGATCACCATGGTAAAAGCATTTAAGCAACAGTTTCTAAGGAATAAAAAAAACCCTGCCACCCTTTAAGCACACTGAACCAAATTAATCACAGTGAATTGCTGATAACAATGAAGGGAACGCGTTTCCATTTGAACCTAGCACATAAAAAACGCATTAATTAATAGCATCATTAAATCGAGCTGTAAGTGATTGAGTGAGTGTATTCATTAGCAGTAAAATGTCTTTAATAAATGGTATCATTCTAGGACTGAAACACCAGAAGAATATCCTGTGGGCAGCTTGTACAGCTACACACACTAAGGCAAACAGGGGGTTTTACAAGTTCAGGATTTAAATGTCATATTGTCCTGTTGGCACATTATCAACACTTACTCATCAAATCAACATCTCACTGCGAGACCCCGAATTACTCATTTCCGTACAGGATGACCCCCAAAAAAAGAAGTTTCTGAAGACATCTCTGTTACACTTTCTATTACTCTGTTATTACTTTCTATTATTATAGATAAACAATATCAGAACCGTAATAGTTATCTGTCAACATCAATTACATTAATCCTTAATTGTATAGACCAGCATTTTAGATATCATATTTAATATATTTAAGAGCTTTTAAATGTATTTTCTTATACATCTTACCACTATTATAGCAACCTATCTGAATAGTTTTATTATAGGTGTATTCCTAAATAAACGGCCACTGAAAAAATAAAGCCAGTTGTGTTAAAGAATGAGTACCACTCCCTTTATAACGCAGCTGTATAATAGTGGTTTTTTTTTTTAATTATAAAGTGTTTCAAAGGCAGCTGTAACAGCAGAATCTACTGAGCTGTTTAGGCCAGTAAAACAAACAGCTTGATTTTCCCAATAGCACAATAACACATTGAAGCTTTTATGAATAACATATACTTCAATTGTGATAAAAATAAAAATATCTGGCACAGTAATATATTGGCAAAAATAACCAAAGGGTCACCATATTAAGATAAAAACGTCACAGTGAAGACAGAACCAAAGAATCAGACACACATTTGTCTTATTTACATGTTGATTATTCCCTGATTTTCCTTGCAGTGTTACTTTCTAGCTGAAGAGCTCCAGTATGACTAATCAAGGGACTAACACTGCACAGCTTGCCTTGGTCTAATGCCTCATAAATCAGCCTGTACGTCTGAGAAAAGCAAACAAAGATCGGCACTGAACAACACAGATCTGTTTTTCCCTATCAGACCTTATTGCCTTAAGACTGTTCAGGGACCTCAATACTCAATAGACAATTATCTTGAGTTCTCCGACTGCATGATGACTTATAGCCAATGAATGAATTGGCATCCCAAAGGAGGAGAGCCAGACAGGACTGTGATGTGAGCAGAATGAATCCAGAGCTAAATTACCAAACAAATCCCTAAAAGACACATATACACTTGTATTAAGTAGGGCACAACTACAGTTCTCTTTGCCCACACAGTCTCTTTGGGTTTACATGAGGTCTGCTGGTTAATATCAGATGACATTGGTTTCATTTACACAAACACAGTAAAGAAATGCTGACATTTGAATTGCACAATCATGTCAAACCAAGGTCTTATGCATCTGATTTAAAGTTTTCAGAGTAATTATAAAGGACTTTTTGTATATTATACAAAAGGGAGTGAATAATAATACTTAAATAAATCACTGGTTTAATTTATAAACCACCTTTCCAAATACAACAAACATCCACCCCTGCAAACTAACGTTTGCTTGATAGCGCAGACAAAAACAAATCATGCACAATAAAACTATAAAACGCAATTCTGTTAAAATTACACCCAGTGATGTTTGATCAGTTCAGAAGCACTGTATTTGATTCAGAAACAGCAGCATGTGAACACACTGCCAGACATTTGGCTCGCAAAACATTTACTCAAACACCGTTGAAGTGCATCAGACTTCCTTACAGGTATGTTAACCCACCCTGACCAAAATAAGGTGTCGATACCACTCATTTATACGGTACCTTAATACTTTTTGAACAGTCTCACTGATTTGTACACAACGTTCTGACTCTCACCAAGATTAGGCAGCGGGTACGAAAATATGGTGAATAAACAGAGCGAGTTTTGAATGTATTTGCCTTTATTTGAATGACGAGCACTTTTTTAAACTCAAATGCAATCACTCCTCCATGTCCAACCTCCTTGAAGTGGAATAAAACTTACCGCTGATCAGCGGGTTCGACTCCATCTCTCCCAAATAAATGTGTTTATGGGCAGTTTTATTCTTTGGAGATTAATTCACGTCCATAACTGTGCTTGATGGGTGCCAAAAGTCGGTGGTTTAATTGCGTTTTGTTATGTAACACATGCACCTCTCCCTCCATGTTAGTTGACATTAGCAGCTAAGCTAGCTCGCGTTAGCTCAGGCTGCCTGCGCGTAACGTTACACCGTTCCTGTCAGACTTCTTCAAATGTCAAAATACTCCAGTAAAATCGACAAGGGCCGCGTTTAAACGATGGAATGTCACGCCCTGCCTTTAAAACAACATGGTAACAGTAAGGAGGGGTTAATTCCAGCGTGGTGAACGGTAAGGGAGGGCAAATAAACCGAGACCCCGATCAGGTCCATCCACTTCGGCGCGAAGCGCGCGAGCTTCCCTCCTTCAACGCGCGGTGTCCAAGCAACGGACTGACTGCACTGTCAGTTTAAAGAGCTCGAAATAACGGGGAGGTAAAGGACAGAGCGCTTCCTTCGGAAGTTTTTTTTAACAACAACCTCTGCTTGGCTTTCCCCCGTTTGCTTCCTGTTTCCACGAGCGCCTCGACTACTTGTTTCTTTTTTTCCACCTCTCTTTGGTCCGCGAGTCCCCTGTGCGGCCGTGACGTCACCGCACAGGCATGACGTGGGTCGGCTGTAGAGCAAAATGAATGAAAGAGAAGAAACTTTTTTCTTTTAGTGAAGAGACCTTGGTGCCATTTTATTCAGAACCAAGGTTGAGTGAAAATCTTTACGCAGGAAGAAAAATACATATGCGCTCGAATCATTTTGCGAAATTTCTTTCTCTCTCTCACACACACACACACACACACACACGATCGATCCACAGGTTGTTGCTGCAGAACTGCGCTGAAATATTGCTTGCACTCCTGTAAAATAATGCAGGGGTTTTCCAGGCCACAAGAGAGTCCTAGGGGGTCCGTGGACATGTTTAGAAAAAACAAATAGTGTAAAAATGGTACAAATCAGTGGTAAAAACAATATAGCCTAATCAATTACTTGCATTTAAGCCATCAAAATACACAAATATATATATATAAGTTTGATTTGAGTGATCATCTGGAAGAATAAGTAGGAAAATAGTATACCTAACTGGACAGTATTATATGAAATATTTAATTATGACAACAAAAGGGAAACAAAGTGTTTTCCAAATATATTTTACAGATATTTCTGTTATAATTTTTCCACAGTGTAAATGGGGAATTTACACAGTTAAGATGGGGGTCTGTAGCATGAGGATGATCATGTTTGGGGGTTAGTGGCATCTAAAAGATTGAAAACCCCTGACATCAGAATAGTGTCATACTGCATATGTAATATAATATAATACAGGAAGCATAAATAATCTTTTATTTATATACGTTGGTAATCATATGTACAAAAAAGTTCCATCTAAATCCTGAATTATATATCATTTGAAAACCCAAAATCTGTAATTCCACAGCCAGTGCTGACAATGTCACATTATAATGATTGCATAGCGTGTCATTGTGCCCAATTGCGGCAGCGAATCTTTGTACAAAGAAAAATAATCTATTTCAGGAAGCAAGTCTTACAGTGCTGCCACAATTCAACATCCAGTTTCCATGGCAACTGTTTCTAGTGTGACAGGGTAGCCGTCACACGGATGCTGCAGAAACTTAAAACTAACCACTGTCTTCATCAATCAGAACAGCTAAAATAGAAGTTCAACTGATGATCGATTAATTGCCACGTAATTCATTGAAGGTGCAATCTTGAATCCCAAAGGAAGCACGTTTAAAAGGATCGTATCGAACGCCATACTCACAGACTGGATAAAGAACTGATTATGTGGACAGGGTAATCTATAGTTTGTTCTTATTATTTGTAGATTCAAGAAACAAATAATTACTGCTTATGTTATGAAGTACAGATAAAGTTTCTGAGCTAAAGTTTGTATTCCAGAATCAATCTGTACTCAAATTTTAAAGATTGGCTTCACAGTATAATTTTGTGGCTTGTTGAAATTACCAAAATGAATGGTAGAATTCTTATTTCTAAACAGATTACATATGATTTTCTTCATTTACAATCTTAATACAACTAATTTACTTGACATCTAAAAAAAAAAAAGATATTAATTTTTCATAGAGACTGTCTATTCTGTCAAAAAGGTTTAAAAAGTTCATGTTTTAATGTATTGTGTGTGCAATGATATAATTATTTAAATGATCACAGTGACACTGACAGTTGTACTGAAAATGTGTTTATTCAGCAAACTTTTCAAAACAACAGTATAACCTGTTAAAAGGCAATGTTCCTCTGAACCTGACTGCCATAAAGATCACATTGTTTGAAACATTACAGTCATATGTGCAAATTAGATCCACTGTGATGTGATTGGTGTACTGTACTAAAACACCTCTCTCCTTCTGTCCTCAGGAAGATCTTTCAGACCTTGCAATTCCCTCAAGCCCTATGGAAACAGATTTTTTTAAGCATCACAATAAACTGGGAAAAAAAAGGCAAACTAATAAAACCGCAATGATGTGTACCTCCAAAACCATGCGTATGTTGGCCTTTATCTTTGCTGCATCTTTGGTAAGGACCTCTGTATACCTGAAATATTCAAATAATGATGAACATATGAACATTTCAAGATTAATATTAAAAAAAGGTTAACGTTTCAAAATATTCAAAAAGCAAAAGATAAAACCAAACGCTCTCTTACTCTGTTAGCTGATTAGTCTTCTTTTCTATGAACTTCAAAGCCTCTGCATGTGTGAATTCGACAAAGAATCCATATCCAACTTCCACATATATTTTTGATGCATCAGGTCTAAAGAGGAATGAATCCTTAAGAGTGTACCCCTTTTTAAATGTTACACATTGACGCACAGTAGACAGACATCAGACAAGCAATACTCACACATAAGCCTGCACAAAAAAATTGCAGCCAAGGTCAACATCTGTTTTGAGTTCCTTGCTGTCAGTTTCCTAAAGATGAATAAAATACAGCAAAAGCGTTATGTTATTAAATACAGTGCCGTCCACTAATAAAGGAGCAAAGGTGGCTCAGGTGAAAATAAATCTGCATTGTTTATCCTTTTGATCTTCATTTTGTGCTCAGTGACTAACTCTTGTGTTTATTTTGGTGTTTGTTTTTTGGATTGTTGTCCCAGTGGAAGACCCAACCATGGCTCATTATTAGATTTCTAACAGAGTCAGTGAATGATTGATTTTTATCTATTTGGAATTTGATAGCATCCATGATGCCACGTGTCTAAACAAGATGTCCAGGACCTCCAGCAGAAATATAGACCCACAACATCAAAAACACAGCAGTATACTTCATTGTACACGTGGAGTATTTTTCATCCCTGATTGCTGAAAAAAAAACTATTTTTTTCCCCATTTCATCTGATCATAGAAGCCAGTCCCATTTGTAGTTCCAGTCCTGTCTGACAACTGAACATGCTGGAGATTGTTTTTGGATGAACAAGGAGAACTTTTCTTAAACAACATGTGCTGATGTAGGGACTGTTTGGCTATTTTTTTAAAGGTTTTCTGACCCTAAGACTCAACTATTTTCTGCAGTTCTCCAGCTGTGGTCCTTGAAGAGTCTTTAGCCACTCAAACTGTGTATTATTAGGATAGAAACACACGTCCTCTTCCAGGCAGCTTATATATTCTTCATTTTTTCTCATTGTATTGATGATTAAGGGATTTTGATTAAGGGCTTTGTTTTCCCTCCTATATATATATTTCTGTGAAACAGGAAGCCAGGACTGGATATTTTCACCCTGGAGTGCACAAAATTGTGGATATGAATGGGAATATACTTCAGAGATATTCTACCCATAAATAATTCTCGGGGTGCCAATAATTGTGGCCAACAAGTATTGGAGATAAACATTTATTTAACAATAAGTGAAATAAACAACTTTTCACAATTTTCTCCCCATTTCAATTGTTTTAATTCAATGATAGGTTAGAATTTTGTACATATTTGAACGAAAGATCAAAAGGATAAACAATGTAGATTTCTCAGACTTCTTTGCTCAGATTTACCAAGGGTGCCAATATTAGTGCATCCCTGAGTACAGAATAAGAGCAAGAAGCAACAGACAGGGAGTATCAAATGAAGCTAGACCAGGTTACATTGAGCAAAAAATAAAAAATTATACAATACAACATGACAGAGATTAAATACCTGAATGCTTTTAATTGTGTTCTTCAGCTGAAGGTATTGTGCCATTTTCTCATACACAGCATCTCTTTGTTCCAATACTTTCCTGTCAAAAATAGTAGAGAGTTAAAATAATTTTCCATTTTTAAGTTATTTTTTTATTTTCATATATATATAAATGTATATATATAGAGAGAGAGAGAGAGAGAGAGAGAGAGAGAGATTTACATGTACATATAATAGCATACACATTATCATGCAATATGGGTATTTCTATGGAACCAAATTACATTTCAAATAATGCCATGGTATTACGATAAAACTATTGAAAGAAATCACGATAGTAAAGACACGTAAACATGGTAATACCGTTGCTATTGCAGATAGCACCAAAGCTGAATCTCAAGCCATGATACTTACTGTAAGTCTTGTTTCAATACATCATTGATAAACGTCTCATATTGCAAGACTTTTTCATTAATACCAGGCGCCCCAGGAGTCATGATAGGAGAAAAAAGATGGTTGCAGATCGACTATGATACAGTGATATTTATTTTATTCTTAGTCTGTGTTTCTAAAATGAACGTGCATCAGAAACCGACAGCCCGTAGCTGATTCAGCGATATAAAGCGTACAGCTGACAAATGAATTTGTTTTAATAGAAAATGAAGCTAAACCTTCCTTCAGCCTGTCACGTGGCTCTCCGCTTGTTTACAAGATTCACGGAAACGTCTTCGAAACCGGAAATTGCGTCAAACTAACTTTTTCTTTCTTTCTTTTTATGTTTGTCAATATATTAGAGATTTTTATATATAAACAAGTCAAGTCTATTCGTTTAGTGAAAGAAAATAAATACATTATAATGCATACATGCATATGTAAATGTCTATAGTGAGGGGACATGCGACTCATTTTTGAGAATCGGTTCTTTTAACCAACTCGTCTCAAAGAACGAGTTAAAAATACGTTCTTTTATGATATGCGTGGTTTAGTGCATGCTCCAAACGTGTAATAAAACTATTAATATGCACACATTACTGCTTATTATTGTGTGTTATGTGTTAAAACTGTCGCGTTCAACAGAGGCTCGGTTCAGTGAGGACTCGATAAGCGCACAGACATATACAGTTCCGTTCGTTCATTTAATAGATTCGATTCAATAGAACGATTCGCCCACGAATCGGCCCTCGATACTAGTTCAAAGGTCAAAATGCAGCTGTGCATATGGCGCATGTTCATGCAGCAATGTGTCGCTACTGTCGCATAAAAGTGCAGTAGTTTTACTATAGTTTGACTTTTCATCGTGTTGTAATTTGAGCATTTAAAACTTTTAAAGTGTCATATAGTTTTGGTGTCGGAAATGGCAGGTCCAGAGCTTCTGCTAGACTCCAGTATTCGTCTGTGGGTCGTTTTGCCCATAGTTTTTATCACATTCATCGTAGGTGTTTTGCGGCATTACGTCACTCAGCTGCTTAATAACGAGAAGAAAGTGGATCTGCAGCAGGTGTCTGACAGGTGAGATGACTGATACATACAGGTATTTATCCGTAAACGTTATCAAATTCACAACATAACTACTGTAATTCAATATATATATATATATATATATATTAAAAAAATGAAAACCATGAATGCTTAAGATGCCATTCTAATTATATTTCAATACTTAATTATAATAAAAAGAATAATTAACCTAAAAAGTATACTTGAATGTATCTTTATAAAGTCTTTGCAGAATATTGTTGAAAGACATTTAGTCTATAAAATTGTATTAAATTATATCAATACTATATTTTGCTAAAAAATTATTATTGACTTACATTACAAAATGTCAGTATTTTTGGTCAAATTAAAAGTTTTAATTGCTGAGTAAATTATATCAGTATTGGTTAGAAAAACGGTATGCAAATGTGTATTCTAGATATCAGGGAATAAACAGTAATAATTGGACTAAAAAAGCATTTCATAAATGTTGCCCAAATATGAGCATCAAATCTTTTTTAATTTGTCCCAGTTACACAATATGGAACATTTTATAATCTCATGTAACTATACAGTTTATACATAATCACTGCAAATTATTTTGTAAGTACTTTTAACTGTTTTAATTCAATTTAAATCCCAGCCAGGTGTTGCTGCGGAGCCGCATCCTGAGGGAAAATGGGAAATATCTTCCCAAACAGGTATTAATTACTTGATGATGCATATTTGCATGGAATAAACATATTAAACTCCTTTTACTTGTTTGTCCTTTTACGCTGTCTGATTTCAGTCATTTGCCATGCGAAAACACTATTTCAACAACCCTGAGACTGGATTCTTCAAGAAGGTCAAAAGAAAGGTGGTCCCCAAAAACCCCATGACCGGTAAGAGTTACCTTAACGTCCTAAAATTAGAGGAAATGACTTACTATGCTTCATCATAACTTCTCACACCACTTGTCCCAGACACCAGCATGTTGACGGACATGATGAAAGGGAACCTGACTAATGTGCTGCCAATGATTCTGATTGGAGGATGGATCAACTGGGCCTTTTCTGGTTTTGTCACAAGTAAGAGCTTTCCTTTATTTTTCTGTATTGAATTTGCTGCAAATGTACTCACCAACAGGCCAAGATGTAGAGGAGATTGTTTCTTCATGGCAACAGATTCAAGATCACTTGCTCACCAATGATTCTTGTGAAGTGAATGGGTGCCGTCAGCAAAGGAAAAAAGGAAAGGACGTGACAAGTGAATCAAGCCATTTAACCCATCCAAGTGCACACACACAGCAGTGAGAAGTGATCAACCACACACACACCGTGAACACACACCCGGAGCA
>JAUYWG010000019.1:490792-504477 GCA_034779775.1 Enteromius afrohamiltoni | reverse complement strand
ATAGATAGATAGATAGATATATAGATATAGATATAGATATAGATATAGATATATTATGTGTACAAAAACTTTTTATTTTATATGCAATTAACTACAATTAATAATTTGACCACTAATATATAGGCTATATGTAACTAGGCTAAATGGCGGGAAAAAAATATTAACTACTATGAAAGTAGCAGCAGCAAATCTTAATTAATTATTTAATTCATTCATTTCGTGTTTACACTTTTAAAAAGTTGGACATATGACAGTATTTTTATGCAAAAAATCCTATTTCCGGTTTTGTACAAGTTTTTTTCCGATCGTTTGACTTAATGACGTAGTCGAGGATGGAACTCCTTATATGGGCATTTCTCCCGGAAGCACGCGCCTGCCCAGTCATAGACCAGCGATAGGATATCGTGCTTCACTCAGCAGCACTATACGGGACTCAGGGGAAGTACTAGTCAGCTTTAACTGACATGAACTTGTTACTAATTGATTATCCATTATCAGTTTCACCTACTAATAAAGTCAGAATCATTCTCGCTGAAATTCGGTGTTTCTGTAACTAGATGTTTCAATCAGATATATCCTTCCACTTGCTCCATCAAATAATCTAATTGTCCAGGACCTGCATTAGGTAATGTCAAGATATTTTACTGTATAAAACTGCTGAAATCCGCCCACACAGTGTCAAGCCCCCAAGACTTTCAGTGGTTTATAGCTGACTGTATAGCTGGGTGAGGAGGTTCATTTGTGGATTACATGTTTTTGTAAACCCATTCAAAGCATACAAAAGTAAAGGGAATGCTAAATAATCAGATATTTGTGCTGGAATCAAAAACACTTGTCATCAGTTACTCTCTGCTGTTGATAGTTTAGCTTGAGTAACTCAATTTGACTTTTTTTCTGACAGTTGTTCACACTTTTATTCAGTAAGTATGCATTAAATTAAATGATAGTGGCAGTAAAGACATTTACAAGATTACAGATTTCCAATTCAATTAAAGGCTGTGAACTTTCTGTTTGTCAAAGAATCCTGAAAAATACAGTACATCACTGTTTTCATAAAAATATTCAGCAGCACAAATTGTTTTCAACATTGATAATAATCAGAAATGTTTTCCAAGCAACATATTAGAGGATCATGTGACACTGAAGACTGGAGTAATGATGCTGAAAATACACCATTGCATCACATGAATAAATTACATTTTACTATGTATTCTCATTGAAAACAGCTATTGTAAATTATAATAATATTCCACAATTTAACTGATTTTGCTATTTCTGATCAAATTAATGCAGCCTTGGTGAGCAGAAGAGGCGTCTTTCAAAACATTAAAACACTTTGGAATTCTTTCTCCTCCCACAGACTTGAAGACAAGATCAAGAGAGCAACACAGAATATATAATTTCCTGATGGCAGAGCTGCTCTCACATTTACTTCAGAAGTCAAGGGAATTTTGCTATTCCTGTTGCTGTGCCCACTAATGATGCAGAAATGACACACTGCGCCTTTAAATATAGTTGATGAACTCATAACAAGCCTCTGAGTGAAGAGCTTTATTCAGAAGCAAAAGCAAAAGCTATATGGAATCATATGCAGCATGATAATTGAACAGATAATGGTTTGGATCATGTATTATGTAACACTGTATTATCAGTAGTGAATTTTCTGAACATTCCCCTTTTGACCTCAAAAAAAAAAAACATAGACTAGGTGTGTGGGCCCATGGCTGGGACTGCTGTAATGTACCTTTTTCTCAGGAAGTCAGTGGCTGTAAATCAAAAACTGGGAATTCACAGTCACCACAGCAAGGCGGACGATATTCTGCTGGTGTAGGATTACACAGACTGTGGTCACAAGACAGATATAAATATTGATTTCTGTGAAGAACACACCCAAGGTAAAAGCATTACTATTCCACAGTGCAAACCGGTTGTTGTACATTATAAAATAACCCTTCAACTTTAAAGAAATGTTTAAAGAAAAGAATTGTATTTAAGGTTCTTAAAATGTTTTTAGAACACACTGACTTTTCTATGGAAGCCCGTTTCCACCACTGAATAAAAAATAAAACTTTGTTTAGATTTTATTCAGTGACGGAAACATGTTTCCTTTTTTTACTAGAGTGCTGTCAAATAAGTGCAGTGCATCCAAAATAAAAAAGTTTCTGTGACCGACGAATAGGAATCTCGCTTTGATAGGGCAAATCTACTCTGCGTGTATATAAACACGCCAATGTAATTGGCATATGCTGATTACCATCAGGTCAGCGGATTAAGCATTCATTAGCTTTTTGCGTCGGAGCTGAGCAGTTCATGCAGCAGTTCCTGAGCATTTCTACTCACCTGACGGAGAGGGCTGGTGTCACGGCGGTTTCAGCGGCGGTGGTTCCAGTCCAGTGGCGGTCGCAATTGCATTGCACTGCAAGGCTTTTGTGTTCCAATGATCCATCGCCCCTGTGCGCTTCAGCCTTCACAAAAAGAGCAAGCCTAAAAAGACAGGCTTACGGGTGGAACGTCTTTGTAAAGACGCGTCCTTTTCAGGATGTCGTACCACCCATGTGTTCTGGGTGCGGCCATTACCTGGTGCCGGCAGACAATCACGAATGCTGTCTAGAGTGCCTGGGCCTCGAGCACGCTGAGACCGTGTTCGTGGATGAGTCATGTTCTGCTTGCAGTAGCATGACCATCTCGGAGCTGTGGACCAGGCTTCACTATCTTGAAGGTGGTGGGGTCCCCGTTCTGCTTCACGTTCCGGGTTCAGATAACTCCGGCTTGCCATCTATCCTCTTCCCTGAGGTCAGACCTGATGTTTCTTTCAGCAGGAGTGCCCCTAGAGCAGGTCTACAGGTATGCTGTTGTGTTCACAGATGCCTCTACCACCGGGTGGGGGGCCACATACAGCGGGCATGCAGTGACAGGGGTGTGGACGGAACCCAATCTACATTGGCACATCAATTGCCTCGAAGCTGTTAGCGTTACGAAGTTCGGAGCCGCACAGGTAGACCTGTTCGCCTCCCCAGAAACCTCTCATTGCCAGTTGTTTTACGCTCTGACCGAGGGAGCACAGCTGGCCACAGGGCCTACGCAAGTATGCTTTTCCCCCAGTGAGCCTTCTAGCACAGTTTCTGTGCAAGGTCAGGGAGGACGAGGAGCAGGTCCTACTGGTAGCACCCTATTGGCCCACCAGGACCTGGTTTCACGAACTCAAGCCCCTCCTCGGCCGATTCCTCTGAGGAAGGATCTACTGACTCAGAGATGGGGCACCCTATGGCACCCGCACCCAGATCTGTGGAAATTCCACGTCTGGCCCCTGGACGGGACGTGGAGGTTCTAAGTGACCTACCCCAAGGGGCTCACAATTTCTTGTGTGAGAGCACCTTCTACTAGAGCTGCCTATGCATTGAAATGGAACCAGTTCGTCGAGTGGTGTTCCTCTCAGCGAGAGGACCCCTGAAGATGCCCGATCAGAGTCATGCTTCTCTTCTTACAGCAAGGACTGGAGCGAAGGCTGCCAAACCATGACCTTATTGATGGAAGGTCTGTGGGTAAGCATGACCTGGTCATCAGGTTCCTTAGGGGGCCAGAAGGTTGAATCCTCCTCGGCCCCCTACTGTACCCTCTTGGGACCTGTCTCTTGTCTTAACAGCATTGAGACAGGTCCTCTTTGAGCCTTTGCCAGAAGTCAGGTTAAAGCTTCTTTCATTGAAAACTCTTCTCTTGCTCGCATTGGCCTCTATCAAGAGGGTAGGCGGCCTGCAAGCATTTTCGGTCTACGATTCGTGCCTAGATTATTCTCCTGAGTTCTCAAACAGAGCTGAAGAGCCAGGGTAGGACCTGTTCAGTCAGCTTGGCAACAATATATCTCCAGAGTGTCCTTATCAGTAGACCCTGTTGAGTTCCTCCGCTCCCCTCAGCAGCCGGATATTGCGGAGCATCTGGCGCCAAGCCCTCAATGCGTTGAATCCTTGAGAACCTAGAGGGCTGGGACCCCTTGAGTGATACCCTGAGAGGACCTCATGTGGTATTCATGGGTTTAAAAAAATAAAAAAAGAGACCATGTTCCCCAGCAGTTGCTATCCATTCCAGCAGTTACTTCCATGAAGGTTCAATCACTTCCAATACTCCATATGCATTGAAAGCTCGTGTTTGTATCTGTCTTAGATCTCCTACGAGAATGCAGACTTCCACACATCTTCTCAGACGTCCCAGTGGTCCAGTTAATTAGGTAGTGCAGGTGCTGGTATCCTGTGGTTCGAGTCCTGGCCTAGAGACCAAACACTGGGGGCTTGGGAGACTCCCACACGACTCTGGAAGGGGCAGCTTCCATGGCGTTTTCCATAGGGATCCCTATTCGTCGGGCACCAACGTGACTCGGAATGACTGAAAGGGAACCTCTCTGTAACGTATTGTAACCCTCGTTCCCTGAAGAAGGGAACGGAGACGTCACGTCCCATCGCCATGGATCTGTACCGCTGCTAGGGGGCCGTGTACATTGACTTGGCTCCTCAGCAAAAAACTAATGTACACTTAATCTGCTGACCTACTTATACTCGCGCCAATTTCATGGGTGTGTTTATATACACGCAGAGTAGATTTGCCATCTCGAAGTGAGATTCCTATTCGTCGGTCATCGATGTGACGTCTCCGTTCCCTTCTTCAGGGAACGAGGGTTACAATACGTAACTAGACGTTTTGTTTTCACCTCTAGTGTAAAAGAAAACAAAGTTTCCTTGTAGCATTTTTTAAATTTCAAGAACATTAAAATGTGTAGTTTTCTTTCTGTATTTAGATGTTCTTAAGGTTCTTAACATTTCTGACAACAACTTTATTTTCACCAAATATTTATAAACAAATCTTCACCCAAAGTAAAACATCATTCAAACTTTTAAAAACATTACAGCAGACATTCCCAGTTCTAGCTGGAAATCCACAGCAAATGTCTTTCTTCAGGGTCAGTTTGATCTTCCAGAGGAAGAAACAAATGTTTTGGCTTTTCATTATAGCGTAAGCTCTCTAATCTGTGTGTGTGTGTGTGTGTGTGTGATTGAGGGGTTTTCTGTGGTTGTTGTGGCAGCAGGTACATGCAGGAGTCTGAGGGACTTTCCTCTGAGTATGACGTGGAGCACAGCGGGAGTAGATTCCTGACAGCACCTTTAATGATTCCCGATTTTCCGGACACCTGTGAATGTTTGAGAGAGTGCAGTGGTGCGTATCAAGTGCCAACCGCTAGAGGTCTTTCACTATGATACGTGAAGGGAAAGGGGAATCACAGCTTCACTCTGGACTAGACACTCCTGGCATTTCATGAACTTTAACACATTAATGACATTACAGAGTCCAAGGTCTGTCAGATCCCACTCTGCATTAAACAGCTTATAAAATTCCAGCAAATCTTCCCAACATCAGACCGATAGCAGTACAGTTCGGTTATCTTGTCAGTGATTTGGCCAAGGCCAGCAACACATAAAGTATTTTTGTCACTGTGTGAGTCACACTGGTCAACATGTTTAGTTGTTTACTCACCATGACAGCATACAGTTTTTTTACGATTGCCTACGCACTAAAATGAAACTGTTCCCACAATTAGCAAAACCTTACACTCAAGGAGCAAAACACCAGCCTAGATTTGCACACTGTCAGCTTCACACTTTTTGGAAAACATTACACACAGTAATCTGCAAAACACTAAACACACTTATATCATGATGTCACTTCCTTGCAATTCCAAAGCACTGACTGTCAAATTCCCAAACCTATGAGCCAATCAGTTCAACACAGACATCACAAACACAGCATGGAGCAATTGTAGACACATCAATCAGGTTTAAACACTATATACTGTAGAGAATGTTAAGGCTTTTTAATACTGTTAGAGTGTTATGAGCGCCATCATGTGGTCAAAACATTTGATGTTTTTTGGGCCTGCGGTCACCATAAGGGAAAAAAATCCTTAAAAATAATAAATGATGTTTATCTGAAATCTTGTCAGTCTTTTTACTTTAGTGAATATTTGTCAGGCAGTATGTTTTTTTAAAGCCATTTTTGTGTAGACAGAAACCGACAGACATTGTTTCACTGTGTTTTCTTGTTCTGCATGAGAGCAATATCACAAAAAAAGTAGTATATGAGTTTTAACATATATATTTAAAACCAGTCACAATATATGTGTAGAAAAAAAATGTGTTAATTTCCAAAATATTTATATTTAAATAAACACACTTCTGCATGTCTTTTCCTTGAATGGCCTCTATTTTGCTCCATTTCTGTCATCAGTGTTTCTGTGGAGTTAAATAGGCCACAAACTTCTTGCTTACATTCAGTGAAATATAAACCACTACCTCAGACGCTACACAGTTCCGTTCATCACGATTTCACCCAAACTGTCTTAGTGGGCACTTCCCGCGGTCTCTGGAGACGTGTGGGTCACTCTTCTCCTGTGTGGGTGAATAAATAGTTAATGAGGGCCTTGTTTACTTGGGCGAATGGACACTGACACAGCAGATGTCACCTGAGATAGTCTGAGATAAGACAAAACATCCACACACACACACACCTTTGTTTTTCTGTCAGAGTCACCACTTTCCATTGACTTCCACTGTTTTACACTGAACTAATGCTACTTGTGTATCGTATATATTTTCATATAAAAGCAACAGAACTGAAACTATATCATGTGTGAATAACGCAATATTCACTGTGACTGGTGACAGTGATATCGAAGCAATTGATGGGACAAAATATTTTCCCCCTTAGTTAAGTGTTGTATGTATTGGCAGAGTGATTATATTTATTTTTGTGTGTTTTTTTTTATTTAGTTCATTTAGAAAAACGTTTAGAGCATTTTTTGATCATTAAATATAAGGGGTATATTGGGATGTATTATTTCCTGTTAGAAAACACATTTTAAAAGCTGAAAATATAATATAAATATTAGGCGGCATCCTTCATGTTTTCTTTGTAACCGCCCCGGAGCCAAGCCTGCTCTTCTCACCTTTATTCATAGGATGGGGGAAGGTGAAAGGTGAATTGGTAAGTTTAAAAGTGACACGCACAAGCCCCTCCTATTAACAATTGTGAGGTTAGATCTTGTAATTTGAAGGGTTGTGAAAGCCATAAGGTATTGCCAGGGTTCAAAGTTGCGCTGTGTTACTCATTAGTTGCACGGTAATGTTTTATGAATCACAAGAATAGGCCAACATGCAACTAAAAAATACAATGCTCTGCAGTTTTTAATTTAACTTCCATTTTGCGATCTCAGTCATCATACACCAGCACAGACCACTGTTTTCTCCATTATTGTTCCTTGGATTTTTGTTTAAATATGCCACTCAAATGCACATAATGTTATGCCTTTATTCTTAAAATAGACTATTGGGATCTCATATTGCTACAACTTGGTACACAACAATACGGCAACAACTTTACAACAGGACACGTTATTTTAATTATTTTTATCATTATTATTTTATGTTTTTGATAACAGCAGATTCTCAACAACAACAGTGCCAAAAAAAGCTTATTTATTTCCCCTGGCATGCATTTGAATGCTGAATCTCAAAAGAGTCTCCAATACTATGTTGATTACAAGGCAACGGACAGCAGTCAGCCCCCCCACCCCCATTCTGCTACTCATAAACATTTCGCTCTTTATACTCTACATCCCGCTGATGGCCTCATTAAATGCTACTTTTCAGAAAACTGAAAAAAACCCACTTCCCTCTGGTTTCACAGTCCAGACGTAAGCCTAGTTCCAGGATAAAATGATTTAAGTCGGCGCTGTTTAATAAAAAAGCTTGACTGATCTTTAAACTTGTCAGTGCCTTTTTTCTGTCTCGAAATGAACACGGTTTATGGCTAGCGTTTGCATTTTTTTACATTTTTTCCCAGACCAAAAACAAAACAGGGACTACCCGGCTTGTACCCTAGTTTGAAAAAGTAAGAAGTAGAACACAAAGTATTTGTACTTTGTTACTTCCCACCTCTGCAAAACACACAAAACAAGACTCGCTCTTTGGTGCTTTTGTGTTTCGCTTTTAAAGATTTGAGTATTTGATGCTCATTTACCCATTGCATGTCTTTAACTGTATCCCCCTTTATTCATTCACAACTTCTGAGGTCTGACTGTGTGTGTGAACTTGAGAGACTGGTTCCCTTAGTAGACTATTTGTCAGCGTGGAAACTACTGCCGAATGTGTCTCGATGGGACTGCACACTGTAGAATGAGGCTACAGAATCCAGTTTGGTTGGCCTCCACCACAATTTGCGGGTGTTCTGTCTACTCTTGTGGGCACAGAGCAGGCTCTGGTGATGAAACAAGAAGTAGACACTCTTTTGAGGAAGGAGGCCATCGAGGTGGTCTCTCCTCACGAAAGAGAGTCCAGGTTCTACAGCCGGTACTTCATTGTTCCCAAGAAGGATGGAGGGCTGAGGACCATTTTAGATCTCAGGCTCCTCATCCTCGGTGATGAAGCTGAAGTTCAGGATGCTTACCATCAAGCAAGTTGTGTCTCAAATCAGGTCCGAGGACTGGTCACGGTAGATCTAAAAGATGCCGCGCTGGCTCCGTTGCAATTCCAGGGCATCCGCGTACTCAATTATTTCGACGACTGGCTGATTTTAGTGCAGCCGGAGAGCGAGGCGAGGACACATCGAGATGTTGTCCTCACTCATATGAAACAGCTGGGGTTTAGCGGTTTAGGGGTTTAGGTTTACGCCAAGAAAAGTATCCTTTCTCCAGCTCAGAGAACCACTTATATAGGAGTGGTGGGGATTCGACCACGTTGCAGTGTTGTATGACCCCTGCTCGGATTGAGTCAATCAAGAGTGAAAGAAGGCTAGTCACTCACTTTCAAGCTGTTTCAGAGAATGCTCGATCTAATTGTAGCTGCGTCCAATGTCGTACCTCTTGGCCTAATGTACATGAGACCCCTACAGTGGTGGCGCGTGGGACGCGTCTCTGGCCCGAGGTCTGTGGAGTGGTCGTCATCTCATGTGGCACATTAACTGCCTGCAGATGCTGGCTGTGTTACTAGCATTGGTCAGGACAGACTCCTCTCACTGAGAGCTGTCTATATTCCTGGGCATCTAATTGTGGAAGCAGACTTCCTGTCAAGACAGGGGCCGAGGCCCGGGGAATGGAGGCTCAACCTCAAGGTGGTGGAGCAGATCTGGAGAGTTTTTTACCAGGCTAAGGTGGACTTCGTGTCTCGAGAGAATGCGAAATGTCCCCTCTGGTATTCTCTAGCTCATCCAGCTCCACTGGGGCTGAATGCGATGGTGCATATGTACATCTGTACGGTTTTCAACCGATTGCTCTGCTCCCAGGAGTTCTGGAGAGAGTGCGCCGGGACACGGTCAGTCTACTACTTGTAGCGCCGTTCTGGCCGGGTCGTGTATGGTTCTCGGACCTGTCAGAGTGCATTCAATCCGAGGTGTCGCAGCCTCCAAGGCCCTGCTGTCAGGGGGTTCCTTGGAAGAGACCTGTGCGGCTTGGATTGGACCACGCCTGGTGCTGCTGTGCTTTCTAAGTACACACACACTGAGCAGGGACTTGTAAGTGTGGGGGCGTGGGCATCTCATTCCCCATAGTGTCTCGTTGACACAGCTCGAGTAACTGTTGTATGAATGTACTGTAGATAGATAGATAGATAGATAGATAGATAGATAGATAGATAGATAGATTGATAGATCTAAATATTTAAGATTTAAATATTGTCTCACCGTATCTTATTTATTATATATTTTTAAAAACTGAACATGCTTAAACTTAATTGCTTACACTACCACTTAAATCATATTTCTATCACTGAGAAAAATGTTTTGTATCACATTTAAATACAGACAGATTTAATCAGCCTATTCTACTTCTATCTATCTATCTACTTAAAAATGATCAGAAACAGAAACCATCACATGTTTCCTTTGCTAATAGACTTCTGGAAAGGCCCATCATTAAGGGTTACAGTTGCTCACTTTCATTTGGAATGTTCTACAAATGGCGTCCCCTTCCTGAAGCCCCCTTTGTTGGGGGCAACAGTTAAGACCCAAATTTTTTTTAAAAGTGTACTGAAGAAAAGTAGTTTGCAGTCTCATCAACAGAAGTAAGCTTCAATCCTCAGTTCGTAGGCTGCTCTGCTCACATCTTACAGACATTAGGATATATACCCTCACAAAGGTCTCTAATTACGTAAATACATTTGTCACTTTCTAATTGGTCCAAAACTAGACAATATTCAGACGTTCGTGGACGGGAGAGAGAGAATACACACATATATAGCAAAAGTATGCTCCAAGGCTAACTAGCTCACTCCAAGTGTCTTATCAGTATAGCTGTGTAAACAGTCTATGCAAAAAGAAGTGAAATACACTACAGGCTAGAACTGGATTTGATAATTCCAACATAAACGTCACAGTTGATTCTCCAGAGCATCAAGACACAAGGCCAGGCTCTGTTTGACCACGGGGGCCTGGTCTGAAGCACACAGTCAATCCACAGAGACTTCTGTGAATGGCATTTGCTCCTTAAATCAAACAGTTCAACATATGAAATACATTTATGTAATTTAATGAGTTAAATACTGATTTGTTGTATGATTGTAATAAACATTTATATGAAATAAAAATTAATAAAGAGAAGGATATTAATAAAAGGAAGGATATGGCCTCTCCATACAGCGTCACTCCATCGTCACCTTCACCTTGAACCGAGCAAAAAAGCCTTTTGGAATTCACTCTTAGTCACACACAAACATTTGCTTTTGTGAATTGTGGGGATTTTCCATACTGTAACGGATCACGGGAGTCGTTAGGATCCATTTGCAACGAGTTTATTGAGAGTAGTCAGACAGGCGAGGGTCAATACACAGGCGGACAGATATGACAAGGGAAAGGCAATACTCAGAGTCGGGGACAGGCAAAAGATCAGGGCAGGCGGCAAAATGGCGGAACACAAAGACAGGCAGAAAATCAAACACGGGTAATCAATCGGTAAATAGACAGGGAAAACGCTCGGTAACAATAGCAGGGGCAAATCGAGACTTTGCGACTTGCCGATGCAAAAGTCTGAGTTTAAATAGTCCATGGAATCAGCAAACGGCGCGAAAAACGCTGAGGTACGTGGGTAAAAAGAGTCCGGGTGGGAACATTAGTATTCCGGCGAAGGTTCCCGCTGCCGCTGTCCAGAGAGGGCCACAGAGGAGCGGTTTGTAACAGAGCCCCCCCCCTGCTAGCGGCTCCTGAAGCGAGCACCAGTCCGACGTCGGGGCCTCCCACGAGGTCTGGGGGCTGGCTTTTCGGGGTTGTCCAGATGAAAACGCTCTGTGAGCGCTGGGTCCAGAATGTCCTGAGCGCTCACCCAAGATCTCTCCTCCGGGCCGAAACCTTCCCAGTCGACCAGGTACTGGAGGGTTACCTCGGGTTAAGTTTGCGGCAAGGGAGGCGTAGGCGGTGGTCCCTCGTGGCCTGGGTGGTCATTCTTCGGACTGCCTGCTGTAGTTGCACATGGGCTGCGTCCCAGGACTGTTCACTCCGCCGTAACCAGTGGTCGACAGATGGGTGTTCGGTGGGTTCCCCTGACCAGGGGAAAAGGGGTGGCTGGAAGCCCAAAACGCATTGTAATGGCGTCATCCCTGTAGCCTGCTTCCGAAGGGAGTTTTGGGCGTATTCAGCCCACAGAAGGAACTGGCTCCAATCGGCCTGGTTTCGGTGGCAGTAAGAGCGGAGGAAGCGAATGAGCTCCTGGTTGAGGCGCTCCACCTGGCCATTGTCTTCTGGATGGTAACCGGAGGTCAGGATTATATTGATATTCAGCTGGGTACAGAACGCTCGCCAAACCCGGGATGTGAACTGGGGCCCCTGGTCGGACACGATGTCGTCTGGTAGTCCGTAATATCGAAACACGTGTTCCATAATGGCTTGGGCTGTCTCCCAGGCAGTAGGTAGCTTGGGCAGTGGGATTAGTCGACAGGCCTTGGAGAATCGATCTATCACCGTGAGTATGGCCGTATGATTCTCTGAGGGAGGTAGATCCGTGACAAAATCTACCGCAATATGGGACCAGGGTCTATGGGGTACGGGTAGAGGTTGCAGTAAGCCAGCGGGTTGTTGCCGGGAGGCCTTGGACATCTGGCATACCGTGCAGTTAGTGACGAACTGGCGAGTGTCCGAGGTAAGAGTGGGCCACCAGAAGCGGTTGGAGACCTGGTCGGTGGTGGCTAGTATTCCGGGGTGTCCAGAGCTGGGGCTGTCATGAATTAGATGCAGCAAATGTTTCCTGAGGGCCGTGGGCACGTAGGTCTTGCCGGGTGGACAGTCTGGTGGTGTGGGCTCCTCCTCCTGAGCGACCCGGATGTCCTCCATGAAATCCCACTGTATTGGGGCCAGAATTAAGGTAGGTGGGAGTATGTGCGAGGGCTCTGCCAGTTGCTCGGGCTGGTCATGCAAACGTGACAAGGCGTCGGCTTTGTTATTCCTCGTCCCCGGGCGGTAAGTGATCCTGAACTCGAAGCGAGAGAAGAATAGGGACCAGCGAGCCTGTCTGGCATTTAGTCTCTTGGCGGTGCGTAAATACTCCAAGTTGCGGTGGTCGGTCAGGACTAGAAAGGGTTTGCTGGCGCCCTCAAGCCAGTGTCTCCACTCCTCCAACGCATACTTCATTGCCAGAAGTTCTTTGTCCCCGACATCATAATTTCTCTCCGCCTGAGTGAGTTTGTGGGAGAAATAGGCACATGGATACAGTTTCTCTGGCAGGCCGTGTGGTTGAGAGAGGACGGCCCCCACCCCTGTGCTGGAGGCATCCACCTCAACCACGAAGGGATGAGTGGGGTCTGGATGACGGAGGATCGGGACGGTGGTGAACTTAGTTTTTAACTCAGTGAAGGCGCGATCACATTCAGGGCTCCAGGGTAGACGCTTGAACGACCCCTTGGTGAGTGCCGTGAGGGGTGCGGCACTCTGACTAAAGTTTCGAATGAAGCGGCGGTAGAAGTTGGCAAAGCCGAGAAACCGTTGGAAGTCCTTTAGGGTCTGTGGCTGTGGCCAACTGACTACGGCGGCCACCTTAGCTTCGTCCATAGCTACGCCATCCTGACTGATTATGTAGCCAAGGAAGGATACCCTGGTCTGATGGAATTCGCATTTACTGATTTTGGCATATAGCTGGTGTTGAATTAGACGTTGAAGGACGGCCCGGACGTGGTTGGTGTGCGTTTGAAAGTCCCCAGAATAAATCAGGATGTCGTCAATATAAACTATGACGAACCGGTTTAACATGTCCCGAAATACCTCATTGACAAGAGCCTGAAAGACCGAGGGGCTGTTGGATAGTCCGAAGGGCATGACAAGGTACTCGTAATGCCCGGTCGTTGTGGAGAAGGCGGTCTTCCACTCGTCCCCCTTTCGAATGCGCACAAGGTTGTAAGCGCTTCTCAAGTCCAGCTTGGTGAAGAACCTGGCCGTGCGGAGCTGTTCCAGGGCGGCGGGTACCAGTGGCAAGGGGTAGCGAAACTTCACTGTTATGTCATTGAGATCGCGGTAGTCAATGCATGGTCGGAGTCCGCCATCCTTCTTTTTAACGAAAAAGAATCCTGCCGAAGCGGGTGAGGTGGACGGACATATGAAGCCCTTGGCCAGTTCCTCCTTGATGTAAAGGTCCATGCATTCGGTCTCGGGTTGTGACAATGGAAAGACTC
>JAUYWG010000019.1:479890-490692 GCA_034779775.1 Enteromius afrohamiltoni | reverse complement strand
CACTGTACAGACTTGCGATGCTGTGGCACAAGGTGGCGCCCTTCAGATGTGTGTTATCATCGTTGTTCAGGAAGCTGGACGTGTTGCTGATATTAATGTGAGGTGTTGATTGTGTTTGTCAGAGGTGCTGGTGAGCAGTGCTAAAGCTGATTTGACATTACAGGACGCTCACAGAAACGCAGCCCTGCAGTAAGGTACCAAACACTCAGTGACATCAAACATGAGGCTCTTACAGAGTGATGGTGGAAGATTTCTGGGCCCTGACTCCCTTTTCGTCCTGCATCTACTCTTTGCTTTCACTGTCCTCCTCAACCTCTGAAGTTTCTGTCGGCTGAAGGTCTGGAATTCATAGCAGGTTTCTTTGGCCAAGGCTCGCCCATAAGGCTGTTTGACCGACATGTCAAACAACCAATCACAGTTAGTTTCATTCAGCGTCACGTTTCGGGGCGTGTCCCCACAACAACAGAACGGCATGCAACAAGTCAGTCAGCATAGAAAATCCCAATGAGACGCTCGCGGTAAACATCTGTTTGAAGCATATCTCTACACTTTTTTAACACCCACAAGCAATTCTGGAGAACCGAACACAATACTGAATCAGCCAGCTGTGATGTCAGCGTCTGTTGTTTCATGTCCCTTCTCAGTTAGGTACTTCACTTGATCTTCCATAATAGATAAGAGGTAATAATTTTACACAACTACATTGGCAAACAGGCTGAAATATCTCTTTTTGTCTCCACTAAGTGCCTCAAATAAAACTCCTGGACATCTCTTGCCGAGCCCTATGCCGTGAACCTCACATACTTTTAAGAACCCAATGTTTAGCTGATCTTGATAAATGCTCATCGTCACTCATGTAAACATGACAGTTTTTCCATCCGCAATCACACGTCTGCGCTGTGTCTGCTACACATTTAAGATTTAAAGGGGAAGTACACAGAACAGAGTGATTTCTAAAGAGCTGTTTCTGACAGGTTAGAATGAACGGTTTTTACACTATCTTTGAGAAATTGTATAACAAACTATATAACAAACTTCCCATCAAGATCCTAAAGAACAAGAATCATATAAGCTTGAGGAAAATTGGCTTTGTATGACTCCTTTAAGACTGCTTTAAAGGGGTTAAATCTACCCCCAAATAAAAGCCATGACATAATTTCTTCACCCTCATGACATTCTTGTGCCAAAGATCTTTAGCCTATAATACCTAAAATATGGGTCTGTTTCTCACATAAAGCACTTTAAAATAAAGCACATGGCCAGTTTTCATTTTTGTTTGTGGAGCTTGACATTCATTGTATGGGTTTACATTTTGAAGAGCATTCATATTATTAAAAAACATAGGATTGGAAAATGTTTTTATATGATTATAGAATTTTTCTTTTTCATTTCTGGGTGAACAAATGCATCTCTTTAATGTGAAATGATCTCATTCGTATTGCAAGTGTTTTTAGACATTGTCCTTCTCGTAGTGTCTCCCGTACAGCACCGCAGTCACAAGTCCAGCGCTCATTCCCATCCGGCTCATGTAAAAGCTGTTCCCTCTTTCCCAACCCGAGTGATCCGGAACATCAAGCGTCATCCCACTTCCCAGAATCCCCGGGAACACGTGTGGAGTCGTGAAGGTCCCTGCAAGCCTGAAGTCCACCAGCGTCTGAGCATGTTCAGTTTCTCCTCCGCAACTGCTGTGATGCTCACCTGTGCACTTCACCAGAGCGCAAATCTCCAGGTAATACGTCCCGTGCACCACATGGAGGCCGTCGAAGATGCCTAGAGCGTAAAACTCACGTACATCTGACCTCCGGAACAGCAGGTGGCAGCAGACTGAACCACTACAAATGCTAATGTTCCCTTCAGTGCCCTGCAAAGGCACGAGTGTGAAATTATCATACATCATGATGGAGTTAAAGGATGTAGAGGAAGTTGCACATTCAGAGTCTTTCTTGCAGTAATTTCCACCAAGATTTGCACGGAAACTACTCGTAGGCCAAACATGCATCTTTTCTGGTTCTTTTGGACTTGGATACCCGGAAAATGTCACTGTTTTGTTTCTGTCATCCCCAATAAAAGACAGATCCAAAACTGGCACTTTACGCACTAGCAATTTCCCAGAATTCCCCTCTGTGTCATGATGGATGAGCGAATCCCACGGTGTGAAGATGCCGCTGCCAGTAATACCGTACTCTGCGGCTCGGACATTGGCAGCTAGCAGCGCGACACCCGTGGCGTGCGAGAACGAGCGCTGAAACTGTACGGCGGCCAGCAGGGGGAGCTGGTTCATCCAAGCGGTCGGGTATACAATCTGCCTTATGCCCATTTCTTTTACTAGTGTCACTGCCGGGTCACGGAAGAGAATGTCGAAGCAGGTAAACACCCCGAATCGGCCCGCGAATGGTGTGGTGAAGGTGACGTACTCGCGCTCCGGCGGACTGTCAAACGCTGCCTCAAAGTATAAGTTCTGCTTGTGGTATCGGGCCACGATAATGCCCTGATCGTTGAACACCACGTTGGTGTTGAACTGGTACTGACCGTCTGCAGGACAGTGAGGGTCCGCGGTTTGGTTACAGCTCTGACGGGACGGCATGTTAGCCACCAAGAAGAGACGGTTCCTATGAGCCATACAGCTGAGACTGTGGAGGACCTGAGAATGAAATAATATTTTAATTAGATTTAATGTGACCCTGGCTCACAAAAGCTGTCTTAAAGGAATAGTTCACCCAAATGAGCAGTTCTGAATCTGTATGAATTTCTTTGTTCTGCTGAACACAAAGGAAAATATTTTGAAGAACGTTTGTAACCAGGCTGTGTTAGGTCACCATTGACTTCCAAAATCTTCCCTTGTGTTCAGAAGAACAAATAAATTAATACAGATTCAGAACTACTCCAGAGTGAGTAAATGATGACAGAATTTTCATTTTTGGTTGAACTATTCCTTTAAGACTGCTTTTGTGGGCCAGGGTCACATATTAATTATAAATATATATATAAAAAATAAAGTAAATATTAAAATATATGTGTTCTTTACCTCAGTGTCTGGAAATCTGTGTGGATCAGCACATGGACTCCACGTAACCTTCTGAGGGTCAGGAACTGTCTCCAAATAACCAGCGATTGAAGATCTGGTGAAGTTAAACCCATGGATGGCATCTTCTGGAAACACTATGATCTGAGCACCCTGTGCAAGAAATAATGCATACAGTACACGTTAAAGTTTACAGACGTTTCTCTAAAAACAATCTTAAAGAAGTTCAGGTTATCCAGTAGGATCTTAATTAATCTCGGGTCATACTGTAAACATTGAGTACTTGTTTTATGTATGTTTACCTTTTTTTTTTTTTGTACAGCACTTTGGTTGACCCTGTTGTTATTAAATGTGCTATATAAAATCAATAAACTAAACTGCAATAGAATTTTGACTTCAATAGAAAAATAACTTTCCTGAATATTTTGTTATTAGGTGCAAATCTTTCCATTCTAAATAATAGCTAAAATAATTACAGAGCACATTATTTTATGAGTTCATATAATTTTATGGAAACTTAATTCAATGTAGGTAACTTTACACTTTCCTTCTAAAATGATATTAGTGATAATATATGTTTTTAATTTGTATTGATATATTAAATTCTTATTATATGATACCGTTGTTTTTAATCTTTAAAGGGAAAATAAGCAGTGTTTAATTTATTTGCTTGTGAAATAAACCAGAGCTGTTAAGCACTAAAACTAAATATCTGAGATCAACACAAAAAACAAAGAGCAACTTAATGTTCATCACTGATTAACCTAAAATTCCCTCATGTTTACCATGTTTGTGTGAACACTGTGTAGCTAGAAAGAACTCCTAATTGGTGCTTTATTCACATATTTAGCTGTTTAAATGGGTGAAACCACAATGCTAATGGCACAATGTGTTCTAAAACAATTGTTTTGGGGGTATTTTGTGTGCTGTGATGGCATAATGCATCATGTTAATATTCTTCGTGACCGTACAGATTCTTGCATTGTGCGATTTGCTGAATGTGTCTATCTGTCCGTGTACCTGCTGTGCTGCCAGTGCTGTCTGCTCGTCAAACACTCGCAGGTTCAGCTTCATGTGCTCCAGAGCGGATCTGCGCTGCAGCGGGACTCCGGGGTTCGGGTTCAGCAGCACCCGGTGCTCGTACACCGCCGCCACATAGCTCCGATGCTCGGCGGCGGCGAGGATGAGCTGCAGGCCGCTCAAGCAGAGCACCAACCCGGACAGCACGAGCGCCATGAGGAGGAGGACTCAACTGGCTCGGGCTGCCGAAAAGTGAGTCCAAAAGTTCATGTCAGTGAATGCAATCATTACAAAATCGGTCATGCTTTCAAGAGGTTTTACTGGCCTGGTTAAATAAACATGAGGTGCGCTAGTAAACAGGGTAACGTAAGCATTCATGTTTTTCTAAACTTAAAAAGGTGTCGCTTCCTGGTCCTATTTATTTCTGTCTCCTGCGATAAAGTACGTTAGTTTTTGCTCTATTTGCATGAATTTGAAATATTTCTTATAAACAAAAGAGCGTCGTTGTTAAAAGACTTCCAGGGAATATTACGTCATTCGTAAATCGTATTTCTGTTGGTTGGCGTGAGGTGATGTGCTCTTCATCTTCACTTCTTTTTTAATTCACAGATCCATATCTATGCTGTATACCTCCTACCTTTAAGTTCATTTACATTATCACTATCTTCGTTACTTCCATTTTTGCATGAATTTGTTTAAAATTATGTATAAATAAAACCGCACTATTTTTTTATCGAGCGATTCACCAACAAATTTAATGACAAATCAATAGATAGGCTACTATAACAATAATAACTTACGTAGATTAGAGTCACACCTTAATAAAAAATATTTTTATTCATAATATATGAAAACAGGTTATCTAATTTGTCTCTAGATTTCTGTTGAAAATACCTAGATACATTTGTACTTTTTCTTTTGTTGTTGTTTTTTTGTAAGCTATCTGAAATATTGAGATACCATCTGCTCAATTACAATAAAAACTGCTCAAATACATTTATATGGATAAATGACTTTTATTTTTTATTTATTTATTTAAGAGTAGTAGAAGACTTGAGTTTCTTTATCAAAGATTGTTATACCTGTCAAGCACTGTTCATGGATATTACTTAATTAAAATAAATATAAAAATTAAAAATAGGATGTCTTACACCACATTTCAGCACACACAAAAAAGAAAGAAGCTATTTAAAATATTAACGATAGAACAGAGCTGCTAATATCTCAATAATCTCAAAAATCTATAAACATATCTGCTCATGTATGTCTAACGCTTTTTAAAAATCAAGGAAAAGAATTGTAGCTTTGGGAATGTGCAAAATAGTCTAGAAGATCAGTCTTACACTGGTACCGATGTGTCTGCCTTTTATAAAAACAAGACTGTGTCGCAGCAACCAACTAAGTAAGCTTGGTTAAAATCAAGGCTAACATTTTATTATAGATATTTAGTAGTGTAACTGGACTCCAGGTATCTATTAAAATAGTGTCTTTATCCAATTAGGGTAAATGGAGAAACCCCATTTCATTGATGATGAGATTAATGCATTTATTATTCATACAAAACAGAACTGACTATAGATCTCATCAGACAACACATCACATGCCTATAAGGATTTTTCTTTCTGCTTAGAGGAAAAAGCTATTCAAACTTCCTCAAGAGGCAAATTAGTATCACAGAAAGCCTTGAATTTGGTTTGAATATCAGGAACATGAGCTTCAAATACGTGCAAATGTTTGTCTAAAAGGCTGTGAGAGAATTAGACATCACCTTAGGATCACTGAAACTGAAAGCAGTCTGAGAACTCTTCTTGCAGTTCTTTTTCTTCTGCAAACACTTAAAGGCATCTCTGGCGATCTCTAGATTAGCTTGATTTATTTGTAGATGACATGAGCTCGTCTGCACAGACACACTTTATCATATAGACATATAAATACTTTCTGTCTATTTTTTATAAGTTCTTCTTAATATATATTTGCATGCATTTGTATAAATGTCATCATAAACAAAAGCGCATAGTTTGGTTTTTACACTTTGCATAAAAAAATAACTGAATAGATAGCAAAGAACCTCTATAGGAAGAAAAAGACATCAAATGTGCATGTTTCACCAACAAAAACAAAAAAATGCACAATAAATAATTTTCAAAGGGAAAAAGGTAACATTATGAACACACACAGAGGAAACCCTTACCTATTACCAGAAAATGGTAATAATATTTGAAGAATCTGCCACTTTTCTTCAATTTCAATTAGGAAATGAAAGACATAAATTGTTCATAATTCAAAAAATGACCTCCTACTAAATTCCTGTTAAACCACACAGAGAAAAGTAGATTACTAATCATTCTGTCTGAATTGTTTCATTTATGTGGGGGGAAAAATTGTGGGTGTTACATAACTTGGAGGGGGGTTCGGTAGAAATAATGTGTATTTTGAAGTTTAAACCCTATAAACACATCGCATTACTCAAAATACACAAAGTGATGTTCATTTTAGGGTCTATCTGAAAAAACAACTTGAGTTAAGGCTGTTTAGCAGACTTATACTAGTAATTGTATCAGACAGAGGTCAAAATTGAGCCCACTGATTGTATTAACAGAATTAATAGACAACCAAGGAACAACAAGACATTGCTTGTTGGCCTTCAAAATGTTACAATCATTCACCCAGTATGCAAATCTTCCTCCTTCTAGCATGTTTTCACTTTGGCATAGTTATGTATTTATCAAATGTGGTCCTGGAGTGTAGCTCAAACCCTGATCACACTCACTTACCATTGATTTTCTAGGGATCCTGAAGCTTTAGCTTGCTCAAGGTGTGTTTGATCAGGGTTGATCTGAGCTGAACTCTGCAGGATGGTGGCTCTCCTGGGCAAAAAAACTCTGGCATACGTAGATCATCCAGTTTAGCAACAACCAATCCGTAACTAACTAATACCTAACAATGACAGAACCTAACCTCGTCCAGCTGATGAAAAACACCTGCTCAAGAAACAAACCTCAAAAAGATCACTTCAGAGTTCTTGGAAATATATATTTTTGGTGTTCTGCAGAATGGAGAAAAAAAATCCTATAGGTTTTGAATGCTATCTGGGTCAGTAAATGATGACAGAATTTTCCTTTTTTTGCTATCCTTTAAGAGGAAGAGACTTACCAAATAATAATAATAATATTAATGATACATGCGTTAATTCCATCCTACATTAACAATCCTGCAATCTCCGCCTTTTGGGCGGGTGTTTCATAATAATTAATTCAATGCAAGCCATTTAAATAAAAGCCAAAGCTCTTCTCAGCAAGATCAGACAGACAGGCGACAATAGACAGACAGAGAACGAACACTCTTCGCAAACGGTAAATATATTATTTATATTTATTATATGTATGTGTGTGTGTGTGTGTGTGTGTGTTGGTTATGTTTCCTATGTACTAATATTGGGATGTGTCTTAAAATAGTATAGTGTGTACTAGGGGTGGCACGGTTCACAAAACCCACGGTTCGGTTCGTATCACGGTTTTCGGTTCTGTACGGTTCTTGTTATTTTTTCTTTTAATCTTTAACACTCCAGAAATGTTCTTCAGCATGTGATATATAGCTTAATTATCCACAATTTAGGATACAGTATTAAAAAGTGATATCATGTCATCATTCATAAACTGAATTGGATGCGTGTTGCCCAATACTTGCATACAGTCGCAGTTCTATCTATTGTTTTAATACCGCTGTCATCAAAGGTAACAGAGCGCGGATCGGGACACATTTTTCTGTCCAAGCACGGCCCGCGTCCGACAGAGCTGTAACTCCGATTTTTTTTTTTCATACTAATGACAATGAATTTTATTAAGCAACTGTATGAAGGCATTCGGAAATCAAGAGATGAGAGCATCAGCACACACGGGGCAAGAAGCGCCGTTGTAACACAGACGCACATTCACGCTGATGTGACCGAGCCCGAGCATCCTTTCTAAATATCTGTCCGAACTGTATCCATCCTCTAATAGGTAACATGAAATCCAATATATTCCCACACACCAGATTTATACGACGCTGGCGCATCCTCCAACTCCGGGCAGCCTCACGTACAGTATCGTGACCTGCAGCACTCACTCCACACCATAGACAATTCAATTCTTTCGGGCGAAAGGGAAACACACTGACGTCACATACGGGGCACGAGGCTACATTGCGCACGTCATGAACCGTAGAACCGTGCGGCGCATGCAGGCTCCGAACCGAGACAAGCGGACCGAACGGTTCGGTTATTTTTTATGAACCGTGCCACCCCTAGTGTGTACATAATAATTAAGCAAGTTGATATTCTGGTTGTATTTTTTTTTTCCCAAGAATATTTTGCCAATCCCAAACCACAACCATCTTAATAAAAACTATAAACTTTGTATTTAATTATTTATAAGTGATATATAATTGTCTGGGAAGGCTGAAAGTCATTATATTCAGGTTTGCAGAATTATTAGACAGGATTTCTTTTTCTTTCTTTTTTGTTTCTACTATCGATACAGTACATATCACCTTTAATCCAACACACAAACGTGCAATAATCCTAGACGACTCAGTCCAGCCTTAATCATCAACAACAGGTGTGTTTGGAGAACCGGAAGAGCGAGCTCATAGTTAGTGCGATGACTTGATCTTGGATGTAGTTAGCGACGTACGAAGAACAGACCCCTTGTCTTCAAAATAAAAGTAAGAGTAAATTCGTTTATTTTAATTAAAAAGATTCTGAAAGACATTTTAAAAATTCTGGATGTCTGTACACAGCTGTAAATAGATGTCATGAAATGTGTGGTTACAGGCTAACAGTGAACTGATGAAACGTTTGCTTATGCTGGATGTCAGCACAAACATGTGAACAATAACAAAGCAAATTCAGCTTCCTTTTTATCAAAATAAGTCAAAATCTGAGTATTTTACTGTCCAGTACTGTCCAATTTCCACATTGCATTAGTTTTGCATCCATTACTCTTTTTTCACTTAAGACACGGACAGCTATATATCACTTATAAATTACTAAATCTAAAATTAATAGAACATTTTTTCATTTGGAATTGGTCAAATGTGCTTGGAAAAAAAATATCACCAGAACATCAACATGCCTGATAATATGCATGCACTGTATATAGAATGTGATTTTAAAAACATTCAAAATGCAGAACATTGTCATTTAACTTCAGTATTAATTATTTTTCACATTTAAATAGTGAAGGACCTGAATATGGCTTCTGAAACTGAAATACTACTACTGCTAGTGGCTGTAATGGTCCCAGGCTATAGTCTTTCCAGTGAAGCCAACACACCCAGCAGCTTAACCACCAACACAACCAGCAGCTTAACCACCAACACAAACAGCATCTTAACCACCAACACAAACAGCAGCTTAACCACCAACACAACCAGCAGCTTAACCACCAACACAACCAGCAGCTTAACCACCAACACAAACAGCATCTTAACCACCAACACAAACAGCAGCTTAACCACCAACACAACCAGCAGCTTAACCACCAACACAACTAACAACAAAACCACTAAATCCAGTTCTGAGGCATCTCTGTCACCAGCGGAGATCATGGGTCTTCCTGGACTTCTGATCTACATGATCACCTCCACCGTTGTTCTCAAACTCTCCTGCTGATCTGATCATCGGCTCTCTCTGTTTGTTAACCAGCTAAAACCCATGAGATTTTGACAATTTTTTCTTGTAAGCATTTTAAATTTACAGTGATTGAGTGGTACATTTTTATTATTCAGTTATTAGCGTTTCATTAAAATCACAAACCCCCTGCAGTTCCTTTGCAAAGTTTGAATAAGAAAACCTGATAAAGTATAATGAGTAAAGCTAGTAATGTTAATAAAAATGAATAGAATATATTTTTTATTTCTCTCTGTATTTTTATATCAAAGGTATAAGATATTCCCATGATGGAAGAAGAACTAACTAAAAGTGGTTTGATTATATGAATATGTAGTGGATTACATTACTAATTACAATTTCTGTCAAGGAATGTAATGTATTTGTTAGTAATCTATGTAGCACTATGCGTCAGCTACTGGTTTATGTTCAAATAAATATAATTAAATAAATATAACTGCACTGCTTCATCTCTGTGCCGTATTTAAAGTATTGTACTGTAAATCTAGAGGGCTGTCATTAATAAAAGATTTCAGGTCATAGCAACAGTGGATATCTGATCTTAGTTGGCATGTATTTCAGTGTCCTGCTCTCTCAGGTAATATTTATGCACCCAATTTTAATGACATAAAAAGGTTGTTTTGAAACTCTTCCTTTTTGAATACGTATTAGTTATTTTATTTTTTTTTGCCACTGATCTTAACCATTTAATTGATCGTGCATTGGATCGATTGGAAAGTGTGGACTGTCTTGACGATGTCTGTTGCTTCAATTATTATGTCTTTTACTTTCCACTTGATTAAAAAAAAAGACCAAAGTCAAGCGACGATATCTCACGTCTTTATCTAGTCTTGTGTAAACTCCATACAGCTAAAACTATTAACAGTGAGTCCTGCGAGAAAAACCCTCACAACCTCACACTTCGTCAAGTAAGAGCATCTTAAAACAAAAGTAATAAAGTGTAAACAAATGCATAAATGTGAAAAATAGAGTTCTATATAACGTTCTGAATTGATTACTAAGTAACAAAAAATCTTTCTAGTTTCAGTTTCATTTTAATTGAGTCAAAGTTTGAGTAATTGCATGTGCTTTTGTAATTTGTTAGTTTTT
>JAUYWG010000019.1:468172-479790 GCA_034779775.1 Enteromius afrohamiltoni | reverse complement strand
CTGTCATCTATGTTCTATTACAAATAAAATATTGACATTTGCCATCTCCACACCATTGCATTCAGTTTTTATTCACTTCAGTTTATGTCCCAACTTTTTTGGAATCCGGTTTGTATTTCAGTTACATTAAATAAACATTCAAGATGACTTTGGGAAACACCAGTGAAAGATAACAGAAATCTGTTGTTATGTAGCACATTAGCATCATTAGTTGCAACATATTAATATATTATTAGCAACATTGTCATTAGTTTCTTTGTGGCTACTTACATATTTTAAGTAAGTATCACTCAAAACAGTAAGTAAATTATTATTGACAGTGTCCTGGGCCTGGTTTGAAAAGAAAGAAAGTCAGATATGGGTCACATTTGGGAAAAAACGTTGGATTTGGTCCAGTTTATCCAGCAGTGTGAACTAAGCCCAGGACACTCAAGTATGGAGTGGAAACTACTGACCTGTTCAGGACTGTTCTGTCTGTTTCATTTGTTCATAGGCTGTAATTTTGTGTTTGTTTAATTAAACAGCTAAAACTCTTAGCAGTAGCAGCCCATGGTTTAACAGTCTACTGTAAATTACACTAAATTACTATCATCACTCAAAACCTGTATGATAAAGTACACTGTTAGAATCTGCTGTGAAGTTACAGTAGTAAGATAGCAGACAAATGTTACATTGCTAAGCTAGAACACAACCCTTTTGAAGTGTTTAGTCATGGTAATAACACCAACAGAAAGAACAAAGAAACTAATTACAAACATCAGGGCGAATAAATGCAGCGAAACAAAGAAAGAAAATCAAGAGTAAATATTTTTCTACTCTCACTACTTCTAAAGGTCAAAGAGAAGAGAAAGCCAAGTTTCTGTGTAAATCAAGAACATTCACTATGTCAGAAAGCACCTGAGCTGGTGAGGTTCAGCTTGGTTGGTGTGTGTTTCATCTGCATTAAAGCTACAGTTCCCCACTTCATGCAAAGATTTCCAAGTGTAGCCTACAACAGAATCAAAACCCACAAACACAATGAAACAGTACAAAATTAAGTATCCATTTCCTTTTTTTTTCATACTAAATTACTTTACATGTTCCCTCTTCTCATGCTCTTTAACCTGAAGAGAAACTTGACTTGCAGCTAAAATCTACCGTATTTAACCTTTCTCTCTCTTATATTTAAGAGATTTAAAATTAGGGATGTCTGAGAGTTTGAAGAGGAGAGAAAAAAATGCCGTGACAGCGCAGGACATTACAGCCAAGATAGCACAAATTACACTTTTTTATATTTACTGTTGCACTAAAGTCCAAAAGTGAAGAAAAATGATGTTATTTATACTTGATATTTAAAGCTACGTCATAGAAGTGCTCTGTTTGTTAACAGAGTTGTATGTTAAAATAAATAAAATAACGAACATCTGTAGTATCTGAAGTATCTGTTTCTTCGCTCTTCTTTATGCTTTCATTATGTATTATAGAAGTATCGGATCAGGACTCGGTATCGGCAGATACTCAAAATCAAATGACTCGGGAGGCAAAAAAACCTGATCGGGACAAATAGAATGATAAATAGAATGCCAATTTCCAGACGTTTTCAGTGGGCTTCAGGAGATCGTGATGACCATGACTGGGTCTTGTTCTGGTGGTCCTCCATCTACACCTTGACCTGGCTGTGTTGGCCAAAGCTGAAAATTGTATTGGAAGGTGACCTGAATCCAGTCCTCTATGGTCCTCTGTATCTTTTTCCTTTTACTTCTTTTTTAAGTTTTTTTGTTTGTTAAGTTTTGTTCAGACTGTTTTTGTCGTGCAGCTGTGTTTTGCCATTCCTCTTATAGGTCACATGATGTGATTCTATGGTGGTTGTGAGTCATTTCCGCCCTCTGCTGGTCTGTCTTTGAAATTTTTGTACATTGAATTCTGAACTAAACCATTAATTTATATAATTGCTATCACAATAAAAACAACACAGAATATAAATATACAGAACTTTTCTAATACTAAATATACTAAAATTTTCTTTGTTCGGGGTGATCACCTAATCATTATGCAGGTGTGTTTGTGTTGGATTTTAACAGAAACTGAACATGGAATGGCTGCCACACGTGATGCTGTTTAAGAAAATTTAGAGTGGTCTCTCAAATCTTTCCAGAGCTATAAATGACTATGAGTACATAAATGAGGACAAAATTTTGATTTTTTTGCAACCTTTTTTTTGCAAGATTTTTTTGTTTAAGATGAAGAGACTGACAAAACTTATTATAATGATTGCATTCACTTCTATGCTTCAGCAAAATCTTTACTCCACCTCTTGCAAGGTTGTTGATTAAATGCGTAATATTTAAATAAAAGCCTAAGGGCACCTATGGCATTCTTACATCCTTCTAGAGAACAGACAGGCACAAAGAACGAGTAGCAAACGGTAAATATGGCACTATTAAATATTATATTATATACACACTATATTTATTTTTATACAGTTTACATATTTATACGTTGTTTATATAGTTTATTTGTGATAATAAAACAAATGTTTTAGTATGGTATCATGTCTTTATTATTTGGAATGAACAATGGAAAAAAAAATATTTTTATTGGTTAATTTTGCAAATGAACTCTTCATATATATATATATATAAATATATATCCAAAAGTATTGGGAAGGGAAAAGTATTCCCTTCAAATGAACAGATTACTTTTAGTAATTGCCTTGATTTTATGAAAACAGTTGGACACCTTTTTCTATTCTAACATAAAGGACCTCCGTGTGTAAGGCAAGGTTTTAAATTAAATGATTCAGTCAATGTGGAAGAACTGGCTCTCTGACTTTGCTCTCTGCGGACCAGTCAAGTTCTTCCACAATGACGGAATCAAATATTTTGTTTTAAACCTTGCCTGTACACATATACACATTTATAGTTGTTTTCTTGATGATTGAAATATATGTGTTATTGTTGGAAAGGCATCTTAGTTATAAATATAAGTATATAGACTATGACTTTAAAAAATGACTTTAACCTTTTAAAAAAGTTTAACCTTTTTTTATTTCATTGTTTGCTCTATCTAAATAGAAAAAGATTTGAATATGGCTTCTAAAACTCAGGTACTACTACTGGTCGTGCCTGTATTGATTACAAGCTGTGGTCTTACTAGCGCAACCAGCAGCGACATCAGCCCAACCAGCAGCGACATCAGCCCAACCAGCAGCGACATCAGTGCAACCAGCAACAACATCAGCGCAACCAGCAGCAACATCAGCGCAACCACCAACAACATCAGCGCAACCAGCAGCAACACCATCAGCGCAACCAGCAGCAACACCATCAGCGCAACTAGCAGCACCATCAGCGCAACCAGCAGCAACACCATCAGCGCAACCAGCAGCAACACCATCAGCGCAACTAGCAGCACCATCAGCGCAACCAGCAGCAACACCATCAGCGCAACCAGCAGCAGCACCAGAGCAACCAGCAGCAACAACACCATCGTAACCATTACCAGAGCAACCAGCAGCAGCACCAGAGCAACCAGCAGCAACAACACCATCGTAACCATTACCAGAGCAACCAGCAGCAGCACCAGAGCAACCAGCAGTAACAATAGCAACAATAGCACACCCATCAGCACCATTTCTAATGCAGTATCTCTTTCACCTATGGAGTTCACATGGCTTCTATTCTACATGTTTACCTCTGCTGCAGTTCTTAAACTCTTCTGGCTGATCTGATCATCAACTCTTTCAGCTGTTGATCAGATCAATATATATATATGATTGTATGACATTTCAATGCTGACTTTTCTAAGCCAACTTTCACCTGCAAATCATCTTCATATATTGTTTAGGGGTTTGTTTTGGGCTCTTGGACTGTTTTTATTATATCAATATATCACTATAGGGAAATAGGGAAATGAATATTTATGGTTTCTGTCAGAGAGCATTGACATACTACACTGGCGTCACTTGTGGATCTACTTTGCTTGAACAGTTTCAAATCTCTTGAGTGCTAGTTCAAAGCTTCTTAAAGAATAACATATAAGCAATGCAAGAATAATCTGTAAGCAATGCAAATTGAACTTGTGTCAACTTTAAGGAAAGAGAATAAACATGATGAACAGGAAACAAGAGAAGACAAACAGAACACCCAACTCAAATTTTACTAAACAATTTACAAAGTAGCATGACAAAAGACTGCATGACTCCATTTATCTGATACTCATCTAAGTAGCTGAGCTGATGCAACAAACTTAAGCACGCAATACAAATAATCGTTGCCACATCATATGAGCAGAAATGTGAGATATACTGTAAGCATAGATAGTGTACTGTATACTGGAAAATGAATGTGAGGATAAGCGACAACAGACACCTGAATTGTTTGAGCCTGCAATTCTAGTTTAAACCTCAAAGACATTTTTATTGGTCGTAACTTATGAAGAGAAAAACCTCAGGGATGAAACTTTATTGTTTCTAGGAATATACTTTGAAAAAGGCTACTGTAAGTGTTTGTGTCAAAACTGAAGTGTATTTTGGACTTTATATTAGCTTTGACCATAGAAGAGCTTTAAGTTATCTATGATCTTGAGTGATAATGAGGTGATTGTGACTATATTTTAATAAACCAACAAACATATGTTTAAACCAGACATAAACAACCCAACAATTCAGTATAGAAAAATATATCTGAATTTGTGTTTGCTGCTACCTAAATTTAACATAGACCTATAAAAACTAGAGGCTTACCTCTCTTTCCTTTAGGCTTTTCAAAGTTAAAGAAAGTTATAGAAAGACAAGTGTATAGAAAATAAGTTCTGTGAATCCTTCAGCGGTAAAAACTGTATCCCCATGTTTATTTCGTTTTTTCTTAAAGTGTAGCTAAACACTTTTTGGTTTATCTGGCAAATGGCAATACATTTACACACACATACAAAAAGTAACGGGTTTTACTACCAAAAAAAATTAATAAATTTTTTTGGTATCGTTTTTCTTTGTTGTGGTTTATTATTTGTTTTGTAGATGTGTTCCCATGTTTGGATTGTTTAATAATAAGAGCATTTATCAAACAAATTTATGTTTAGAGTTTAGAGCATGTAATTATTTAATTAGTGAAATGGTTCACATACCCGCTCTGACATTAGTTTATCCAAAAGATTCACGCCCGCACAGTCAGCTGATCCGGGATCAGCCGTTTACAGCTGCTCTTAGTCACCAAACTACTAACGAGATGTACCTGATCTAATCACCGGTAGCGGCTTTAAAGACACACTCACCAGTCACACAGCAGCTGAGCTCGAGGTAACAGAGCTATCGACCTCTTTTGTCTCTCATGCTTACCTATTCCACATAATCGCTGATCCGGACAGCTGACAACCCCGATCCTGATTTTCACTGAAACCTGTTTGATTCCTGCCTGTGAAACGTCTACTGTGCCTATACCTGCCTGAGATACTAACCTGGGCCCAGTTTTTCCAAAAATTTTATCTGGATCAAATTGGTCCGGATTTGGAATATTCCATGCTTTGCTATGCTGGGCCCAGTTTTTCAAAAGTAATCCACTAGGATTTTGAATAACGGATCGGAACAAATCTTGAAAATGGGTTTTTAAAAAGAAAAAAACGGATTACATAATCGGATTAGATCATGTAATCCAATCTTGGTTTTGATCCGGATCAATTCTTTAGTTTAGGTTTTTCAGAACTTTTTTCTAGGACTTGGATCACAGCGCAAACCAACAGCAGCAGATCTTCCCACTACGTCTGATTTAAGACATGGGAAGATACAGCCTCCTCGCGGAGGTCGTAGAACCTGGCGAAGGTGTTCGGTGTCACCCAGCCCGCAGCTCTACAGATGTCTGCCAAAGAGGCACCGTGCACCAACGCTGAGGTGGAGGCAACACTCCTTGTGGAGTGGAGGGGCATGGCTCTCCCTGGTATAAGTATGACAGGGAGATGGCTTCCACCACCCAATGGGCCAGCCTCTGTTTGGAGACCGCATTCCCTTTCTGCTGACCTCCAAAGTCTGAAGCTCAGAGTGCGGTCGACGGGACTTACCTAGGGATTGTCATTTCGACCGAGTCCAGCTCACAGCAACCACCTCAACGTAGCGATGGCCATGCGCCCGCATGCGCTGCCTCAGCATGCTCCTGGCCCAAGCATGTGAGACAACGATCATGCCCATCTGAGGAGGTGAGGAAACTTCCACACCCAGAAATGCACGGTCGCATAGACATCCCAAGGAACGCCTATGAAACCATGAAAAAAAAATTGCTCCTTTTGTGTTTTGTGCAGCCCAGGGTGGACCTCTTGCGGCACCGCGTGCACTCTGAGGCGAGGTCACTCGCTGGCGAGCAAAAGTTCGGCTTGCCAAAGCCTTTAAAAAGGCTCAGAAAGCGAAAAGCTGCATGTTCAATCCAGCCGTGCCCTTTTATACTCTCGCTCTGATAAGGTGCACCTGGCTGTGATTATTGCACGACAATATTCATTGGCCTTTTCCAAAAGACTCAAAGGCGATTGGTCCCATATGTAACGTTGAAGTGAACTCGACTGAAGGGGAACTACTGACTCTGACCAAACTGCAGCAAACCATGGCCAGACTTGAGATTTGCCTCCTAAAGGCTGTGCTCCGACAAGCTGGTCTCTCCACATCAGGTGAGGAAGTCTGAAATTATTGTGTAGTATTTGACATTAATTCTTTTTTTTAAATTCAATACATCTATATTTGAAACTTGTTACAAATATCCTCAATGTACAGTGTTTGTGTTGTAGGTCTCAGATGAGCGGACTGCTGGAAGAGGATGGGGTGGGGATTTTCTTGCTTTTATTTTTTTTTAAATGTGTGTGTTTTCATTTCAAATAAAAATAAACTTATATTGACCCCACACTGGCTATTCTACTTGTTGCTTTTTAGTTCTACATTGTGATTTCCTATCCTGGTTGAGCACTGGTTATCCAGATATGGTGATCCTGAAAAGGTCCTATCCGGATCAGATTGATCCAATCCGATGTTGCTTTGAAAAACTGGCTCAAAAGTAAGCTGGATTACGTGATCGCGGATCGCAAAAAAAGATTACTAAATCCGGATCAATTTTATCCGGATGAAACCTTTTGAAAAACTGGGCCCAGGAGATCGTTCATCAGGATACAAGCCTGTAAACTACAGTCACTGTTGTATACTCACCTGTGATATCCTGTTCACATAGGAGATCGCTGCATGTATCCATGCTTGAGATTTTTACCTGTGTTCTGAGGATCTATTAATCAGGGAGATCGCTGTGTTCGAGGCTCTCAATAGCAGCGATCAGGAGATTAACTTTATGAACATCTTTGCTGTTTATGTTGCTGATTTCATCCTGTGTTTTTCTGTTGAACTTATGTCCTCAATTTTGTTAATAAAACTCTTTTGTTATTTACCTGGCTTCTCTGAGCAGTGCTTGAGCATTACAGTAGTATATACCAGGTATGCTGTTTAAAATGTTTAAATAAACACAACGTTCTTAAAAGACCTAATGTAATGTTCACCAAAGCAAAAGTAGGAGGATGTTAATAGAGACGTGACATCCCAGTTAACAGAATTGTGTTATGAGAACGTTCAGTTTTTGGTTCTGGGAACATAAGAAGTGTCCAGTTTTCTTGACGTTAGAAGAAGGTTTTTATAAGGTATAATGTTCCTCAAATGTTGTTTCAACTTAATTTTGATTTGAAAGCAACATTCTAGGAACATTGATTTGTAACATCCCAAAAACATCCAAATATCCAGTTTCTTTAAAGTTATTAGAATGTTATTTAAAGGTTAGTATAATGTTCCTGAAACATTGCTTCAATCATTCAAACACCTGCCGTGAACAAGCACTGAATAAGACACAAACTACAACTTTCTTCTGCCACAGCCTTAGATGAACTGAAGATAACAGACATTAAATCTGTCGAGATCTGATGGAACAACTCCACAAACAGCATCAGCAGCTTCACTTACAGTATTACTAACCAGACTGACTTTATTTCTGACACACGTCTACAGAAGTTCTTATACAGAATTAACACAAGTTTAGATGTCGATGTCTCATTGAAAATCTTTCATTTGAGGTCACCATCATGAAGATTAGTATTTGTTGGACTCTTGAGCCTTGACTTTTCTTGATTTGCTTCTTTTACAGTGATTGCAGCTGTTTCCAAAAACATTTCTTCTTTGATAAAGAAGCTTCATTTGTCAGTTTTAATAACAGATGAATGACTGTCAGTCTACTACTAGCTAAGCCCGCTGGTTTAACTAAAATAAGTGGGGAACAAATGTGATATTTACAAATATACATATTTGTATGTCAAATACACATCAAGCAGATTTATTAACATATTCATTTGAGTAAACTAGTGAAACATTATTAAAGTCTGCATGAAATTAACGATTGCAACTGATTTTACTTCTGTCTTTGAATTGATTGGATGCAGTTAAGTAGGCGTCCCATTCAGACATTTGCTCTCATATGATTTCAGATTTGAGTAAAATATTATGGCAAACTTTTTTTTCTTTTTCTTTTTTTTTGACTTGCACCGATGAATTGTTCAAAAACAGCAATGGGTGTTAACAAAATAACTAGTCCATTTTGATTTCATACAGACTTTAAAATGACGAGCTGGACCTCCAGACAGGCTATCTTAGGTGGAAACATTGTGCATTTTGGTCGAGTTTGTTGCTTTGTAAAAATTATTTTATTTTAAACAGTTTAACACTCAAATGACAGTTCAGTAGAAAATAACACTTACCATTGTGAAGGGTTATGCAGGGTTTGTATTTAGGTCCGAACACAGATTGAAATTAATGCAAGGTTAAAAAAAACATATTCATTTTCTAATAAATTGCATTTACTTGGACCTTATTTGTTCAAAGACTTTTTTCTGAATTACTCCAGTGATTGGTTAAGTTCATTCAAAGCTGTGTTTCATGAGCTGTCAATGCTTATTTTCACTGAAGTAAAAAAACTTAGCTTTTCCTGGTATTATTGTTTGAGAACGAGGCCTTATTTATGGGGTCTGGTGAGATCTCAAGACCAATCAAGACCATGTTTTGTAATAAAGTGTGAAAAAGATTCTCGTGCTGTGAGCATCGGTTTATTACACAAATAAGAACTTCCTTGCATGAAAACACATAACATCATGATAACGGGCTAAACACAGAGTATAAATATATAGCTTTGAACTACACGAGTCCCTCTTTATGTTATGACCTGTAGAGTGGAAAACATAGAGTAAGATGAGAGAAAATTCATCGCACAGAGTGAAAAACTTTGTTTAAACTTCATTTACCTAATCAGTCGTTTCATCCAATCTAATTCATCAAAATCCAACCAGTTTTGAATCAGCTAGTGAGACGCGAAGGCAAAGGACAGAAAATACTACCAACACATTTGAAGAAGGCATGAAGAACATCCACTCAGTGATGATGAAAAGTTCAATAGGTTACTTCATAGCTGATGACACTTCTAATACTTCATGGTTTTTCTAGCTTCAAACCAGTCTGAGATGAGCTCTTTGTAACACTGAGATGAAAATAGGTGGACAATGGTTTATACTGCCGTCTCAGATTCAGGCCCCTGCTTTGGCTCCTGTGCTGAAGGTTTGCTTGGAGCAGGTGGTCCTTTCTGAGTTTAAACACTGTTGAGAAGCAGCACTGCTGCTGTGTTTGAGGTCACAGTGAATGGATGAGCGTCTGTGTCGTTGTCGTCTGTGGTCTGGAGAGATAAACTACGCAGGCTCTTCTCCAGCCGTGAGCTTTTCTGACTGCTGATGTTGTTTGAAGGTTCAGGTTTAACTTCTGCTCCTTCTGCCCTTTCACCTGTTACAGAACACAAAGAACTGATGAGAATCTAATGATTATTCAAAGCAAATGTAGGGCCTTTTTAAATGGCCTAAGCTAAACTTTTCCCCCCTCCAAACCGTGTGTTTATCAAATTCAAAGCATGTCTAATTAACTGAATTTTAAAAAACCTGATTTAATACAATCTAGGCATGAAATTTGGACTGGTTTTGGATTATGATTTCACACAAATGCATCATCAAAATAGTGGTAATCACATGAATGCATAAAGCTTTAAAATGCAATGAATTCTTTAAAATGTATTAAAACTACTACACACAGTATTTGTGGCATGCTTTTGATTACCACCGCCAAAAATACTAATCTTCTTTAAAATAAGGGTTATTAAGCACTTTTATTGGAAAGGAATGGGACCAATCATTATAGCATAATTTTATTAAACATTTGTGTATTAATTAATGTTTTCCTGTTCGGGTTTGCAGTATATTATGTCAAGAAAGTTGTAAACTTACCTATAATTTTAGCCACAAAATTATTATTATTTAAAAAAAATAATTTAAAGCATTGCTATTTTAGTATCAATAGTTAACTATTTATTTTTTATTCATATTTAGAATTTCATTTTATGTTTTCTATGTTATGTTGCCTAATTAAAATAAGTGTTTGTTTGTTTTTTGTTGTATTTCATTAAAGTAAAAAATACCTATATAGCTATACTATTACTAAATAATACCCCAATTACTACCATTGTAAATATATTTTTGTGCAAAATCCACAAACATTAGTAAAATTAAGTTATGTTAGTTGTCCTATAACTTTATTACATACAGTTCTGTTAGGTCTTTTGTCTCTCACCTCTTTCCTGTTCACATTCGGGTGACGAGGCTCCGCTGCACTCACTGCGAGGGCCCAGAACCGGAGACACCTGCTCAAAGCCCTCCAGAGAGCCCGAGCCCGGCAGCTGGAGCAGGTCAGGACAAACAGAGAGGGACAGCGGGGACGAGGAGGAAGAGGAAGAGGAAGGGTACGGGCAAGACGAAGAGAGCAGAGGATATGAGGAGGAGGAAGAGGAGGTGTATGGACAGGGCAGGTCGAGGGGAGCAGACGTGGAGCTCATGCTGCAGGTGGACTGGGTCTCAGGATCATTACAGCTGTCCTCCAAACTCACAGACAACACTGTACAACAAACACAGAATGCAATTAGTCTCCAACGTCACACTGTTGAATGAAGACTAGCAACTATTTCTGATAAAGACAGGTCAGGTCAAATCACAGTCACTTCTCTAGAGCTTCTTCAAACATTAGCTGTTGTTTCAAAGCAGCTTCACAGCATTAAACAAGGTAACAGATTCACAAATGCATTTTTCGTTAAATATTAGCCAAATTCATGAATTCATGACTGAAAAAAAAACATTCATCATGCTTAATCACATCCAAAATAAAAGTTTTTGTCTACATAATATATGTGTGTAAATTGTGTATTTATAATATATATATATATATATATATATAAAAATGCAAACACACATAGGAACATATTAAAGAAAAATATGTTATTTATATATATATGAAATATATTTATATGTAGCATAATATAAAATATAAGAATATGTAATGTATAAACGTAAATATTTTTAAAATATATACTGTATGTGTGTGTATTTATATATAGCTTGCATAATAGATATACACTGTACACATACATATATAATATTATTTTTTAGGTATAAGTAAAATGAAATGATTTTTAGAAATAACGTCTAGGTTACGAACGTAACCCACGTTCCCTGAAGGAGGGAACGGAGACGTTACATATGGGAACTCGCCA